>JAZGUH010001010.1:0-105179 GCA_037893225.1 Hippasteria phrygiana
CCCCCCCCCCCCCCCCCCCCCCCCCGCATGCAGAAAAAAAATCCAGCCCATTTTATGAACTGTTTGTAGTGGCCCCCGGTATTGATAACAATTATGAAGCGCGATCAAATGGGCTTTGATCAGTTATTGATAAGTTCAAAGGACATGATACACGCGAGACGTACATGGAGGGCAGAGGCGAGTGATTTCTTACTTCATAGAGGTGTACATAAAATTCCTGTTGTGCATCGACAATATCTTGAGGGCACCTCCCCAGCCAATCCCGATCGCCACCTACGCATTTATGAAATTTAATGTTCGTGCCCAAATACCGTAGCATAAGCTCAAACATGGGTTCAAGATATTAAAAGAGTGGAGGCGTTGTAATCCACGTGAAAAATAGCGAGACGTTCAACTTATAAAACTCGTTATGACAGGCACGCACGTCCTTATAATACCCCAAAATCGCATGAGCTCGATAAAGAATGGGGCAAATTCACTTGAGGCAGTCATTTTTTTGGACAAATATTATTTCATTTTTCTGGACTGGCTCCCAATTCCCCGCCTACGTACACAGGGTCAATCCCTGACAAGAAAAGAGGGAAGATTGTTTTTGTGGTTTTTAAACTCAAATTCAATATACATTTTGTACATGTGTTTTTTTACCCTAAGAAACTTGAAAGTACAGTGCGGTTCACGGTGTTTAAGCTCATAATGTGGACATAAAGAACTTGGAATTGATCCGGCTACTGTGCATCATGACTAAATAGTCAAAATGCATGTACCTCTTTTTGTACCAGTAGGGGGTTCGTTACGGGTAGCTTAGGGGCTGGGGTCTGGAAAAAAAGGACTAAAGAGTTTCAGCTAGCACCGGGCCGGGAGACCCCAAAGTAAAGCCCCTACCTCAGCAAACCCGATAACCCCACATACTATACCGTACGTTGGCCATCTTGTTGCACTGCACTATACACTGTGATATTGCTGTAGCATTGTATGCCGGGCTCGTAGCTATAGCTGCAGGTGCAGCGGAACACTTTTGAAAGTGAGGGGGAGGACCAAAGCAGTGCCGGCCGGTTAGTGGGGGGGGGGGGGGGGGGGGGGGGGTGGCGGCGGGGGGATTTCACCCTATTGGAAAAACTGGGGGGGGGGGGGGGTATGACCAGAGTCATGTTAAAGTGAACTTGATCTAATAATTAATTTGCTTCCTACACATTAGATACGCGCAGAAAACTTTAGCGTTAAGTTCCATAACAGCGTCACAGGACATTTTTTTTTAAAGTGGTAGGCCTACACAAGTTCAGACAAGCGGAGCAATAAATTTGGGCCGTATTCTTCCATCCATAGTCGTACGTGCTACCTTCCAAACCTGTATAAGCAGAACAGAGGCAAACAGTTTAGCTCGTAAACAAATACGATATCCAATTTTTACAGGCAAAGAAATATACATCGACCACCAATCGGGTAAATTGGAAAGCGCAGAGCGACGGGGAATTTGTCGAAAAAAAGTCCGGTGGGTCTAGATTCCACCGGTAAACTAGGACACTTGCTAAAAACGATTTAGAATCGGAGACGGGTGGGAAAAGGGAATCGCTAGAAAATCCAAGGGTCTACGTTTGCTTGGAAAATCAACAGGTGTTTGTGGGAGGCTAACGAATAAATGAAATTTGAAGTTTTCCATGTAAACATCATTCCATACCATGATGTTGCGTTTGATGCCCCAAAAGGAACGTACTTGTTGCACCACGGTTGATCTATACATAAAGCAGACAGAAAGCGTTGACCAGTGACGTCACGATGGTTTTTAGTGAACGCCTTTGGGCAATCACACAAAGCAGCATAACTTCCACAAACCTGATCAGTGTACAAACCAAGACAGCGCGGCAATCACATTGGGACTTTGTTAAGGACTAATAGACTTGTTTTTCTCCATCTTCTCTGACATTTTCTGAAATATCATGGTTAAATCATGGCATAAACAAGATGTCTCACTCATTACTTTATTGACAAAGTATATTGCAAATATTACTCTACTAAGTGAAAGCAATATAGACAAGGGGTTCTAGACATAAAAAAGATATTTTATTAGTTTCCTGATACCAACGTATAACATCGTATACTTGCAAAAAAATACACAAAACAACATTACCTGGCCTTCATCGAGACGTTGTTGCGCAACATCACAGTTCATTGCGTTTGTAAGGTGATGAAGAAGTATATTTTGCAAAAATCGGGGCTCAGAGCCCGTGCCTGCTTCGTTTAATCCAAGCAGACCATTTAGTTCTCATTCCCACAAAACACGTCCAGTCTCGGTCTGTTCTTATCCCCTAAAAGCCCTTTACTATATACGTATCATCGGAAATAATTATCCATATTTTCCCCATTCACAAGTTTAAAACATGCCGTCGGAAACGCAGACAATTGTGGGAGTCACGGTGGTAGTTTTCCATCCACACAGAGACATTTTCTTCTTTGAACAAGGTTAAAGAAGAATATGAATATTTTCGATTTTTACTGCCGGGAAATTGTACTGTTGGAATTTCCAAAGTGATTTATAGGCTGGCAGGGAGGTATATAAAAATGACAATCACAAATGTAGATTTATCGAAGTGATAATATTCCCTTGTGATTGAACAAAAGAAGGGTTGAACCTGGAATGTCGAGGCTTGACGGATTCCTAGATATTATTTACCGCATAATCAACTGAATTATTTGTAAAAGTTTCTTTTTCTTTGAAGAGTAACGCTTGACCAATTAAGAAAAGATGTACCCGGTATGCCCTAAAAGTAATACCCATTAAGCAGAAAGGAGCTCGTGCAGAAAAATGCCCTCTTCAGAAAATACAAGCACAACGATCTATTTCCGAAGTTCCAAACCATTCTACACATCCGATGCAAGGTTGTGCCCAGCTTGCACTGCACCATGCGCGATACACCGACAGTAAGAAAGAAAATGAAGAAGGGTTTTGAAAGGGGAAATTTTTGTAGGCACGGTTTAGCATACCGGTACTCATTTTCCTGTTTCCCACTGATTCTGTCCCACATGCCAAATGTATACCACCGACAGTTATACTGGTTTATCCCGACCTTTAATCACGAGCTGTTACATGACAACAACAGACTGACCACACGTTCTAGGGCCCATTTTTAAATAATAGAACAGATTGACTTAAAAATGCAACGCGTAGCTTGAGCGGTTATTATAATCATACTGACCAGCTGTTGACCGTACCAAACGTCCAAGGTGGGAGGTACCTATCAATCATCTCATCGCGATCAGTTTATGATTGTTGGCAGATGACCCAAATCTCGAACAAGTGCGATATGAATTAACCTACTTTGCTATGAGAAATTTGGCCGAATTATGTTGAGATTAACTTATGTAGCCAACCCAGATTAAGGGGAGATGTCATTGGCAAGGGTGTGATCGAACAGATTTCAACTCGTGCACATTATGCCACATGTACCCATCGTGCGTACACTAAACCATAGACGATCGTGTGGATGACGAATACGGAGTTCCACGTATAACATTCGAAAATAAATGTCAGTTGTAAACTCAACTAAAAGGGGTCATCAGAAGTCGAGCTGGTTTATTCCAAACAGGCTTAACTTGCAAATGAGCTTGACAACAGGGAATCAACTTCACAATTAAGTGTAGGCCTACATTCCATTTACCTACAATGATCTATTGCATTTTTTACAAAGTTTCACAAAGTAGGTTATATTGATGTTGTCATGGCCCCGAAATTGGATATCGCTTTTTTAACATGGGAAATATTCTCGAAAGTACTTTTGGTAGTTCACTGGTTGTACTTTCTATATAGACCCCGCCCTCTCAACCTCGCACGTGAAGGTCGAATATGGGGGCTAGACATCATTTATCTACTGTCCATACGAATAAAAAAAGACAGATTTTTTGAGTGCATTTTGTCTGATCCTGCGATAGTGTACCTTGTAGCACAGAGAGGTCCAATGTCGAGCGTTGAACAATGCACGTCCCCTGTTGTTAGAGATTCAATTTATCACTTATGCATGTATTCAATACACATGACACTACTGGGGTGAGTTCATCGGAAGAAGCTCGCAAAAGTTCAACAGGTTGCTCACGGTGTTTGTCACGAGTTATGCCAATGCTGGCTAGGACGTTTTTGGAAATGAAATCGACTTTTTTTCCCCGAATAAATCGACTTTCAGGACAGTGTTCTATAGCTAGCTGTAGGCTTAGACGAATTTCACATTAGCCCCTTCTGCGCACTTCCGCGTTGTAAGCGACGATGTCAGTGCTGAACAAACACAGTGTACTCAACAAATTCATTCATGCATGAATGAATCACGCCATAAATGGCAGCGCAGTGCACGTTTAGCATAGTACCGTAAGTTGTTTACTTAGCACTGGGATCCTCGCTTTCAAACCCGGAAGTGCGCAGATCAGTGCTATTTTCGTCAATTCGGGATTTGTCTCCACACGTCATTTTGTGCAGCAAGAGTTTATTCCATCTTCTCAAGAGTTTATTTGAGAATTCATACTTCCAAATATTTTGGAAAGCAAACGGTAACTTTAAACATTGTTAGTCAATCGGCTTGATAAAAACAATACACATAGGCAGACATCTGGTTACGAGAATATAGCCAGCAGTCTGCTGTGTAACTACACTTTATGAGGTTAAACTTCAAAAACTGACAAGCGAAATCAGACATATTAAGTTGGAAATTTTGAAAAGTTAGATTTCCATTTCATAATAAAATGTATAATGTAAGCTTTATAATGGTGAAACAAATTACTGTTATACGATATTAATTGGTTTTCGAATAAAGTCGTAAATTCAGCATTGAGAATGGAAAATAATACGTAGTTTACACGATATTTTCGGAAGTACGTACGCCAGACTAAAATGTACAATTGTACACATTTAATAGTCTCAACACAAAAGCAAACCAGGTTTTAAACTACAGTATTTTGACAAAAACAGGAATCGTAATTTTTTGACGATTTTCATGTAAATTGCAATTACTCAAAAATAGGTAATGCAACTTACGTCCGATTTCCCTTGCGGACGCCACATATGGCTATTGATAAATGGTATAGTCTTACTACAATATGCGATATTCCTGCCATTATTATGGTCCACTTTTCAAAATAGAAATGGTCTTTAATTGTGTTGGCTGTTTCGAGCAGTGACCTTTGTGTCCAAACTGAATTTTCCTCATCTACAGCCGCTCAAGTTAAGATATACTTTGGATGGGCAACGGCAGGGCAACGGATTGGCAGTATATGGCAGTAATGCAATAGAGTACCGAAGTCTGACGTCAGTTGCCGCGGCAACTGGTTCCAAACACATGCAGTTTAGAATGTATTCTGGTTCCAAACATTGCATTGATTGACGTCATCACTTCGGTACTCTATGGCACGAGCGTTATAATATTAGGAAAAGTCAAAGAAGGCTATAGTAACCAAGCATAGAAGGGCATCGAGCGAGACGGTCACAGCTGGGCTGGTTGCAACGGGTCCACGGCAAGTGAACGCATTACAACTGACAATAACACTAATTTATTTAAACAAGTCGGGGAACGTGACCAAGATGGCTGTCTTTTTGGTCTACAAAGGCCACAGATTTTTAGCCACGGTGTCGCTTGAACACCAGACTCCTTAAAAATCCGACTTGTTGGTTATACTGCGCATGATCAGTAGGCCCCCGTACCAAAACAGTGCGAAACATAGGGTAAGGGTGAGGGTGAGGATTAGGGTGAGAAATAGGGTTGGGATGAGGTTGAAGGTTATGTCACTGCCCAAATTGTGTTCATTATAAAAGCGCAATTATTGTGCTGCATTGCATCACGGGTAAAGAGTCGGATATTCACGTAAGTCGGATATTCATATGACAACGGACATCAATATTTGGGTATCCTTACCTTGTAATGATCCAGCGCATCGATAGCTCTATTGTATCCCTCCGCATTGTACATGCACAGTGCGGACAGCAGCTCAAAAACCTGTTTCTTCACGGTGGCATTGTCCGTGTCCAGTGCTGCGTGAAACAGAATAGAAGGAACAAGGTCAGTTAAGAACTTTGGTAAAACACCGCCAGATGATAGGGTTTCAAGCCAGGCGGGCGAGTAACACCAAACTTGGCGCTACCTCGTCTCGTTACTAATGAAACGCTACCTGCCGTGGCTAAGGTGTCGGTTATATTTATATTTTTTTCGTCTGGTTAAATCCGTGGAGCCTTGATTGCGCTCGGATTTGTGTATCGGGCGATCTTTAAAAGTTCAAGTTTCCACACTGACATGAGTGACTTTGTAAAAATGCCACGTACGTGTGAAACTGAACCAAAACCGAAAGGTGTAGTTGACCAGTGTGGCAGGTTGGAAAAGAAACACGCTTATATTGTACTGTAAGTCTCGCGTAAACCTTTTCCGCGCAGAAAATTCGTCCCAGAAGCTGAACTGAAATGTTTTAGAAAAACCTTTTAGAAAATAGATGACGCCACCTCCTCAATGTCCACTTTCACCTTGTCAAGACTTTTGCAAACGCCAGTAATGGATGTTACAGGAATTAGAGTCGGCGCGGCCTACATCAATATTACAGACGTTTTCTCCTTTCGCACAAGGACTGCCCATTACATCTAAACCAAACTAATTGAATACAAGAAACCACAGCAATAACATCTTAGATACACTGATGAATCCAACCTTGCTAATAAAAAGATCGGTATGTGCCCTTGCTAATAAAAAGACGGGTATTTGCCCCCCTCAAAGTTTAAGCATGGGGGGGCTGTGCGTTGATCCCAGATCCAGGATGGATTATCCTTTAACAAGTCTACTCAAGGATGATGGTGTAGAATCATGCATATTGCATACAAAAACTGACGCCGTAGGCATTTGCACAAAATGATCACTAGCTTCTTTTTTTGGTTTGCTTCAGCATGATTTGGAACTATCACCATCGATTTATAACGGTAATCCTGTCAGTTTTAGGTGATTAGTCTTGTGAAACAGTGAAGAAACTGTACAAAATGAAATAACTTTATGGCAACGGCAACTAAATGGCTTGCTAAAAGTATTATACTGCAACAAATCTGTTTAGCAACAGCAAAATGACGATATTGTGGAATCGTACTACTATGCATGACGACAAGGACAACAACCTTGTTAGAAGGTATACCATGTAAAGATGTTTTGTAACATTGTCAACGGTGAATGATCCGTCACAGCTATACGCAACTCGCTTCCCGCATTTTGTCAGCTTCTCAAGCCGTAAAATTTAGCAAGGCCGTAGCCTGCCCGGAGACTGGGAGGGTTCGTCAAACCCGAAAGTGGGACTTTACCTAGCTCTTGGATTTTGCTAAAACCTGCCAAGTGCATTACGTTTTGGGCGCTACAGTCTGACTAAAGGGTTCATTAATCCTTTTTTAAGGGGGGGGGGGGGGGGGGGGGCTGCCCATTAGCGTTGTCCACCAAAATTATATAGAGGGTGGAAACATAACCCCCTGTTCCCAGGATCGCTTCCCATACCCAGGCCATTCATTCAACAATTAACCCTAACCGTCCCAAATCCGCAAAAATCCAACACCGTGTTGTGTTGTGTTGTATTTTGATGGGTTCAGGACTGTCCATCACATTACATGGAGCTATGATGCCCCAATTTGTCTAAGTCCAAAGAATGTGTCATAGGTACATGTATACTACGCAGAGTTGGATTTTGACAGGTTCGGGACACTTCCCAGTCAGTGCCACATGGGTTAGGGTTAAAGGAAACCAAACAACGAATGTTGGAGATTACATACCCATCCCTTGCCAATGCTCCCTCGGAAGAATGCACTATCAATTAAACTATTAGATATACATGTTATCGGAAATTTGTACCCCGGTGTCTCTTGTGTGTACATGTACTGTGTAATACGTTCGAGGACAAGAGGAGAAAGAAAATACAAAAGAATCTTTCTTGGCCTCGGGAGTCGGTCTTTCGTTAAAATCGGTCCTCGTACGTAAAAATACGTGCTTAGTCTACGGGGTTATGTTATATTAAAGGACCAATAGGAAACACAAAGCATTGTCCTCAACAGTATAGGAAAACACGACTGTGTGTCCTGGGACATTTTTGAAAATGTGTGCTGATATTTGTGTATTCTGATGCATGTAAAAGCCAATGACCCATGGCAAGGGGGAAATTATTGGGGGGGGGGGTGGACACTGCCATAGCCGTCCCCTCCCAAAAAATATTGGAGGGACGTGTCCCCCCCTGTCTCTCGGGATCGCCGCCCATGGTCCACAGGGTCATTTTTGGCACGGATTTACGCCAGTGGCATCCCACTCATAACCTACAGTTGTTATAAAGCCTCGTGGATGGTAAGTGAAGGGATGGGACGGAATATAACAGTGGTGTGATTCTTAATGGTATTCATCAACCATGTTCGGGTATTGTACTGTCGTCGTGTAGTTTCTTCTCTGTTTCAATAGGTTTAAAAAGTGCTTAAAGGTAGTAACAGCTAAGTGGCCGAGTGGTTACGCGAGTTGTTTATCGCTTGTTCTTCTCTTTTATAGTGCTAGACCTTCGGGTTATATGGATGGGTGGGGAAGGAGGTGTGATGGACCGGGACCCGATCCATGATAGACCCGGATCAAGGTTTTGTCAATAGAGTGGGACAAAAGCAGTCCAATGTTGAGCCAACTGTAATGTTTGGCCAACGTTAGGCCAACATTAACATTGGGCCAACAAGATGCCGATGAGCAAAATTACACTGGCCCAACATTGACAGCCAATGTTGGCCCAACAATACAGTTTTGATGGCCCAACATTGGTTCAATATCATGACGCTATCTGGGTACTGGTGTATACTACTCGGAAATATGCCCCATACATGTCGCCGCCGGTAAAAAAAAAGAGCCTCAAGCCCCCTCCCCACCCCCACCCCAGGCCCCGCCCTTGAGTGAGCCACTGCCAGTATTTTATTCGTTAACACACTGGCATAACTGTCACCTTTAAATCGCGTTCCTTCAAAATTTCCGTATGATTTGAGCCATAAATTGACGGCCCGAGAACGCTGCCCCCTCAACCGGAAATCTACCAAGAATGAACTGAGTATCCCCAATGTGACATCTTATATGTCTGACGGGTCCCTGGAACAAGGGAACCAACATTTTTGGACTGTTCTCCATTTTCTGTTCAATGTCGACCTAAAAACAGACACAATATGCCACGCCCGTTTGCCCCGTCAAACACCAAAGTGGAACAACTTTTTGCATATGCGCAACATTGTGAACACATGTGCATAAATATAGTGCTTAAGTGTGGGACGCCGGGATTGCTTGATTGAACAAAAAGCTTGTGTTTACAACTCAAAGGCGATAATTATTTGTTCAAAAAATGTTTGGGGGTCGTGTACATTTTGTGGGCGGCTATTTAGTTTTTCTATTTCTGAGCGGAACTTGTCACCGAGCGGGGGATTTGTTCGAACCCCCCCCCCCCCCCCCCTATGGGCCTGTTTAGAGGCAGAAAGTAATTGGCCCTTCCATCCAATTAGAAGGGATCTGTTTTTCTTACGAAAATACTTTATCGAGCCATGTACGTTTCCGGACAGCAGACGTAACGGGTGGTGAGATCATGGTAAAAGCACGTTTTCAGGCGTAAAGGCGCCTTTTTACGCGTCCGAGGGTAGCCTCTACAGGAATTAAATGAGGCGGTAATAGTCCAATGGAGAAAGGACACGGTTTAGGCCATGGACCTGCATCCTTGAACTGCATGTATGCAACCAATGTATTTTAAGCGATTATTTGGCTTTCAGGAATACATGTTGAAAGTGAAACGTTGGAAAGATCTAAGAATATCAAATTTGGTAAGTAAATTATTTCGGACCTATAAAGGAATGGGCCCATTAATCTTGCGCACTTGTACTTCCACCGACCAGCAAACTGCCCCCTTTCCCATGCATGGCATCGGCAAAGCATATCTGGCCTGTACACACATAACCGTTGTTATTCACGGCTTGTTTGTTCGCAGGACGCTGTCCGAAAAAACAGCAATTGAAATTTTTGTCTCTGCGTTATAAAAGTTTTTTTCCCGTTTAGGGTACTTCTGTTTACTCTCTATCCGCATGTCTAGGGGCGGATAGGGTGCGGCTTGTGGTGAAGGTGCAGAGCAAAAGTACCAAGGCCCCTATGACCAACACCCTGGGGACAGACTCTGACGAAACTGCTAATTAAAAAGGACGCTCGGAAGTGACTTTTTTTGTGTTGCACACTCAAGAGGAGTGTAACAATACGACAGTGTGACCGCCAACGCACTTTTTGCAGGTGCGTTGCAAGTTGTAATAATTTGCAAGAAATTAAACAGTAAGCCTTGTAACACCCCGCGGGCTGAACCTCCACGATGCAAGCCGCAACTTGAAGATTTATGAATGGACCAATTTGGTTTTCTTATTGAGAAAACCTGCTTGGAGTGGTCCGTGCATTTTTCTGATTTTTATCTTTCAAAGTAATTTCAAAATTTATAAAACGCGTGTCTGGTTGTGAACGATCTGCATATTTTAGCCTTGACGATTGGCCTGGACCCCGTTGTACTCCACAATACAGCCCGCTTACAAAGGTATTATGACGGGGACAGACCATTCGTGTGTTGCACGCTAGGTCACCGCTTTCTTAGGCATCCGAACGCAAACCACTAGGGTTTTCCTTGAGGGGCGCCAACTGAAAGATTGTCTTCTCCGGCCATGTTGAATTGTTTGTATGTATACCACAGTCTCAAAGAACTATTTTACGCAGCGATACACTGAATATTATTTATGGGTCATAGAGTATAACTGTTTCTTTCAGTACGTCATATCACTTCAGCACACATGTACATTACAATTTCGTTTTCTCGAGGCAACATCATTTTGAATACCATGGAAATGTGTTGAAGGAAATTTTGATGGACTTTGGGGAATAAAAGCTGACCTCTAGCTCGGAAATTCAGCCTAAAGACTTAATAGAAAGAAATGTATGTCGATTGATGCCGTAGCGTGTGATTGGACAGATTTCAGATCACAACACAGATCTGTGTCAACTGCCTCTATCCCAAAGATCCAGATTGTGTCCCTTTGTTGAGCCCATAATTCAACGAACAAGTTATTATAGTTGACCCATGCGGACAAACCCTGCGAAATATAAAAAGCGTTTTTAAAAGCATGGAACTTTGAACATCGTACAGGAATATTTCAACTCTCATTAGGCTACTTGGACTTCAGGGATGAGACCTAAGTCAGTAACATTATATTATAGCCTCAGTATCGGGCTGCTTCAGTGCTTGTAAGAATCTACATGTAGCCTTGCTACTGTCTGAATCTGTGTTTTTAGGAAAAGGGCTAATAATTGAGGTTGATAACATACATTTTCGAACTTAATACCATCAAAATTAGGAAAGAGGGATATGTTACTATAGCTTCTACTAAAAATGCCTCTTCATGTCACTTTTTTTTCAAAAATCTCGCCAAACGATAAGTATAGGCTACAACCATCCTGCCGCATAACATAAGGCATACCGGTAACCGGTATTGACGACAGCCTGTTATCCTCATGACCCCGTTGGTCGCTAGGACTCTGGATTAATGTTAAGTAACACGTAAACTTCTCAATTCTCTGTTTGCGGAGCTCCATGCGCTAATATAAGGTGTTTGCGCTGGTCTCATTGTGCTGTGATTTGATCCGGGACGGGGAGGAGAGGCAAGGTAGAGCAAAAGGTCCGTGGGCGGACTAACTCCCAGAGGAGCTTTGTAGTGATTGGCTTGCCCTAGTACACAGGCCAACCTTATATATAGGCGCATATTAATGCTTAATTTACTTCAAAGTACCACAAGATAGAAAATAATCTAGTTATCGGTGGTGTTTTGTGCAAAAGTCCCCGTTCAGTTGTCTTTCTGCTCACATTAGTGATTTTTATTAACCCCAACAGACCTCCAATTTGAATATGATTTTGCATGCCTCATAGGGGTGCATTTTGGTTAAACTTTCGTCGCTTTAGAGTACGAAGTGCACAGGTTAAAGTTGAAGATTAGAAATGATACGCAAGGGTTAGCTAGGTTAACCTAACGCAAAGCAAAGGTTGTCAATCATTTATCAGGCGCGGGACCAACGTGTGCGTGCAATGGGCCTCACAATGAGTGTGTAACGGGCTCATACACAGGGGTCTCGTGTTTGACAGGTGGGTGCTAGACTTACCTGTGGCAAGTTTGCGAGTGAATTCCGGGTCGTCGATGATGTAGTCCAAGCCAGCTTGGCTGTTCATCACGGCTTTGAAGCAGGCCACTACTTCGACCTGGGCGTAAGCGTGGGCAACACTCAGGGTGGCAGGCTGGCTAAGTCTGGCCAGCGCCACGAACAGTACTTCCAGGCCCCGGTTAAGTTCCAGAAAGTCCAGCATCCATCGCGAGTCGCACTGCGTGAGCCGCCTCTTGAGCCACGTAAAACTTTGCACGAAGGGTGCACGACGCAACAGGCGCACGTAGTGTTCTGGTCCATCGCTCTCAGAAGGGGGAGCCACTCCTATTGTTTGCTCAGGCAAGGCTCCTTTGGTGGCGTCATCGTAGGATTTACGGCGGGCCTGCTGCAGCAATCGGGTCCATCGCTTGTGTACGCTGCCACTTCGTCGACGTGTGTCTGTTTTTTTTTTAATCGGCCCGCCCAAATCAGTGCGTTGCTTGCGTGCTAAATCCGGTGAGGTCGGTGTGGACTCGCACATTTCTGACAGTTGTCTTGTGACTCAGTAGCTACATCAGTGGGTCAGACAACCACCTTCAGCCCCACTACACTACAGGAGCTTCCACGAGCTTCGAAGAACCTGTAGCGAAAAATGTCGGAATTCATTTTGCCTTTAGGCCCCCCTATAGAGTATATAGGCCTACACCTGCCAAAAGTTTCTGTACCGGCTTTCCCAGGCAAATCGATAAACAAACGGCACCCCAAGGATTCAAGAGAAGCTTCTTGAGTGGCGGCTATCAACCGTCTTTTAAATCCAACTCAATCACATTAATTGATAACACCTTTGTCCGAAGGGAAAAATACTTCACAAATTGCGGAAAACCGTAAAGGGGTGTATCTGTTCTCCTTGCGTATTTAGAAAAGAAGTATGGCTTTGGTGCAGGCCTCTTGAGACACAATTCCTCTCCTTCAGAAATTTACTTCTACTAAGTGTTTGATGTTCAGTGGGGATAGGAACTGGGAAAGTGTTGGGTTCCTAAGGCCCGAGGTGTCTGACAAATTCCTAATACTAATTTCAAGATCTAAATTCACCTTGAAAGAGTTTATAAAACGTGAAACATTTTGGTTTTTCAAGTTTAATTTCGGGGCAATGTATACAAATACCGGACATAAAAATAGTGCAATAACTCTTCTGAAACTAAATAGAGGACTTCATATTTCCCATACGGAAGAACTTACATTGCGTCATGCTTCACATTGACACACCTTTCAGGTTCAATGTCCACATTGTACATATTGTAATCCCTCTTCCAGACCACTGATTATGGACTTTCGTAGCAAGAAACCAATTTTTGTCTTGCACTGCTTCATGATGATTCACCCTCATTTCATGGATGATCACTGATTCCAACCTTATTTAAACTGCCAATTCGATTTGTGAGTGCACGTGATCTTTAAAGTAGACTGGGGAAATGTTTACCTGTAACAACAGTGGAGGTCAAAGGAAAGGTCAGAATGAAAATCCCTCTGAAGGAGGAAAATTAAAACTTCATATTATCAGGATATACAGTTATTTGTTCACATTGGAAACAGTATTATGTACATGCATATAATAACTGAGGAGTAACCGTCTTCATCAGTCCACAGACACAAATATGAATAAAACGCTACAACCTTTCCACGGCAGAAAAATCAATGATTTAGGCCTAGTTGGAGCACAATTTCGAGTTTAGTCATACCCTTCAGTATATGGAAACGTTTATGCAGGGATACTAGTCCCTTCATTATCTTCTAAAATAATCCGGCAGGTCTGGTAATGTCTGGCATGGGCAAGGTAGAGTATTCATATCGACATTGATACGAAAGAAGATTCAGAAGTATTGCAATGCTTGCACAAGCAAGGGCCGATGAAAAGGCATTATATCCGTCCGTACCAGCTACCAGCTACGAAATCTATAGCTTTTCGATAATGATAAATGCATTGGTGGAATGAGGGCGCTATACAGATTTAACGGTAAGGTGTGTGGTCATTTCTCATAATGGCTTTGGCTTTGGCTCGGGCTTCGTCTCCAGCTATACCCAGCTCCATTGCCAATCTGAAGCCTTGGATACTTAAACAAAGTAAACAGGCTCCGGCTCTGAGTTCAAATATTAGACTTTGATGTAAATGTAGCCTAAAAGTGCCCTAGAATCTGCCATATACCCGAGGACCTAAAATTGCCTTACATAGCCTCCCCTCGAGGCTGTGCGTATAGTAGAGCTGGACTGGAAGTGAATCCCCCCCCCCCCCTTACTTTTTGAATATCTGTTATCGAAGCACTGTGGTAATTCGGACACGACCTAAAGTCCAAGTTCTTCCAAGCTATCATAGTACAGTAACTAAAGGCTCAATTTGTAGGGGGTGCACCACTTCTTTTTGAGCCAGCTGGGTTCAGAGAACAATACCAATGCAGCCTAAGTAGGTCGCATCCGGGGGCGAAATGGCTCGGCTTTGGACACGTACAAACAATTACCTACAACGACACACACACACATACACACACACACAGCTTCAAATAATCCAAGGCAAGTTACCTTCACCAGCAACTTTATAGAATGATCAAAATACATTGTAAATTGTACTCACTATGGCTTGCTAAATTCGGTGGAAAGTTTCATTCTTACCACAGGCCCTGTTACTCCATCATGCCAGCTGTTGGTTACCACACCATCGATTATCCTAATCATAGTATTGATATGATATTCACTATACACTATTAACTGAGATAAATGCGATTTGTCACGTCACAGTCATAGCCTACCCACACTTCATGATGTAGGCCCCTACATGAACTATTCTTGTTATCGTTTCGCAATGAATTTATGAATTCCTTTCTGGCCCGATAGTGTTTACCACAAGTTTAGTTATAGATTTATTGTAAAATATCTGACAGACCAGGGCCCACACACCAATTTACACAAAACCAATTTACACAACTCTATCTTGACCGTAAGCAGTACAGTCAACTTCCTGAACATCTGCAGATTTTGTAAAAACAAAAAAGAACATGTTTAGCGTCCCCGCCCGCTTCCTTTCTTGTGGTCGCCTGTATTTTTTTACATTTTTACCAGTGGAAATGAGGTGAAAAAACACCCAAATGTCAATCGATCTATCGGAAAATAAAATACAAGCTTACTAAAACTTATTTAAAACCACTGTAAACATGTTGAATTCTCTTGTCCACTATGTCTCTTCCTTTTTGTATTTTTGAACAGTTGAAAAACCTACGGTTGTCAGATAATTTGAAAAGGATGGGGCCATCTTGAAAATAAAACATTTAAAAACCCTCCTCCTTCCTTTTTCAAAAAACCCGGACGCTAAACATATTTTAATTTTAATTGGCCTTATACAAATCCCAGACCTTTCGTAAATAATTAATGACGTGACACATGCAAAGGGTTGTGCTGACATTAGGCTTTTCATTTTTCATGCACGTGAAGCAAATTGAAACGTTGAGATCTGCGTGTTTGTACTGGCGAGTCCAGAGGTAACATGTTAACATGGCATTGAAAGCATGCTTCGACATACTAAATGCAGGTGTTTATTGGCAACAGGCAAAAGACTTCATCTGACATGAAATCACACACAGTATATTTTAATAGCATCGGGAGGGGAAAGGGATCTTTAATCGTTTCTTTTCTGCGTTCTGTACATTTCGTCACTGTTGCTGTCATAAAATATAACGTTCAGAAAATGCAAAGCATAAAACAAATGGTACACAAATTATTGTAGACATTTTTGGAACAGCACCCAACGCAAATTCAGAAACATCCTCCACCAACCTCATTCCCATGACCCAGGTGAAAATACTTCCAAGTCACATTTTAAGGATTGATTCTTCGAAATTCTCCACCGGGACATTTTTGTTGAGTAGACCCGCACTTTTTAGGGATAGTACACGGTAGCTGAATCCATAAACTGTACAAGTTTATATACACGTAGCCTACACCCCAAATAGTATATACAATATGGCGAAACTGGGGTAATTGTGCGATATCATATGTCAAGCAATCATGGCAAACATGGTGAAGTTTAAAGGTGAAAACTGCACCAGGGGTGGGAGAGAAGCGCATTCAAAGAGGAACTTGGACACCTCGCTGCAAAGGTTTTTGTAATTTACTTTGTCACTATGACTTTATTGTATATTTCGTTTTGTTCATTTCGTTTTCTTCGGGTTTTTTGGTTATGATTTTTGAATTGTATATAGACATTGCTTTTGTTATAAAAAAAAAGGCCAAACCGAAAAGGACTCGAGGGTAGGTTTTCAGTTTGTTAAAATGCCGGATTTATAACGAAAGTAAGGTGCTTGGCCTATCCTCCTTCCTATCTGCCTCTGGTGGAAAACGATTGGGCACTACAATTCAAAGTAGGCCTACATATCAGAATTTTGCTACTATAAGCAAGTTCCTTTAAATCGAGTATTTTTTTCTTTCTTTCAGGCACAACCTATTATCTATCGCTATCTTTGCTCATTGTTAATGTCGCCGTTAGGACGGGGAAATGTGCATTGTGGGAAAACAGTCTTTCAATGGGGTTAAACCTGTCCGTATGGCAACCTACCCCAATACCGTTGCATCTCGTTACTATTCACATTAACATGTGAATCTAGACCTCATGTAATAGTGCACCAGACTAGAGAGGAATTGTCCTGATGACGTCCATTGTCAGAATGTGCGCCACGGTTCGGTTTCATTTCAGTCAAAACTCTGACATATTGATTGACGCAGTGTCCCTTTAAAGATGTTTGGATTTGTATGGTGTTTCCAATTTATTTCCAACTGCTGATAGGAGATGACAGGTAAACCGTCAAGCTGACATTTTAATAACTAAATCCCACAGCAAACACCAGGAAGGTGAGGTAACTCGGCAGCCGAAAAGTCAATTCTACGAATCACTGACTTCTATTTAGAATCGTATTCTAATACTTAGTTTGAAAGTTTAAAGTAATCATTTACATTTGTACGTATCATGAACATGTCAGGTATTAACTTTAATTTCAGGAGTGAGGTCACAGACCCTATTTTTAAGACACAAGCTTTTACAACACTCCTCCTGAAAAAAAGAAGAAGAAAAAAGAACGTATATGCACATCAAATAAGCAAATTTAACAGCCTGCAAACCTGACTTTAATAATCCCCTTTGCCACCGGGCATTACATGGGAGAACCCGGGGCGCCAGGCCGGGTTGTGCAGCCAAGCGAAACGGAAACAAGAGGTTTGTGCAGCCAAGCATAACGTACACAATACCCCACTCAGAGATTGGCACACTAGACGTCAACCGGCCAGGTGGCAATTTTCAATCAGCACGTATTTGGGGCAACCGGTGGCAAGGGGCAAAAAGTGTGCACAAAGCAGTGGCGTAGCTAGGGGGGGGGGGGGCATGGGGGAGCACGCCCCATAAACCCCCCCCCCCCCCCTTAGTCGGCCCCCCCCCCCCACTGAAAATTTCGCAAACGCAGAAAATAATATAATTATATAGAAAACAAACCCTGAGAGAGCCCCCCGCTGTAACATCCAGCCCCCCCCCCCCCCCCCCCCCTCCCCCACCCATCCCCTATAGAGACATCCCTTGCTGCGCCGCTGGCACAAAGGTGTGTCTGGCTAACCTAATTTTCTCTTTTACCCTATACCTTTCTCTTTTCTTCTTTTTTTGTAAAAGATATACTTCACTTTGAATGAAATTGGGGTACAAGGAAGACATTATAATGGAGCGCAGTGCATTGGGTGAAACCGAACACAACATCGGGGTAAAGAAATTGCACAAAACAGAAACGAATGTCCGTGTAGGCCTGGCAGGTACGGTATACGGATCCACGGGGTACAGAAAAACAGGGGACGGCAATACCAAATAAAAATATTAGCTATTCCAAGGCCCTCCTCGACGCATCAAGGTGGCTGGGAGTTAAAGGCACACATTTGCCCTGAAATCCCCAACATTCCATCTCTTTAGTTACCGGGTAGTTTATCCCTCATACACATTCTCCACTTCAACCAAATATAACACGAAATATACTATAACCAGATATCAATAAATTGCATACAACAAATGGGTTTCAGGATTTCAGAACGTGAATGGATGGATTGGTTAAACCTCTCGTCCCAAAGAAAATGAAATGTGCAGTTGCTCCAACTGCTTATATACTTTACCGAAACATGATTCCCAACAATAAATACAGGTATTCAAATGCTAGAGTTTAATAACGGCCCACCTGCAGTTTTGAAGGAAGTCACCGATGCGCTGGTTGCTCAAAATAATACGTCTGCTATATCACTATTCCAAAATGTTGCTGGTTAGCTCTTTGAAGCTTATCCAACCAGTTCGTTGCTGTTCACATGATCACGAAGGTCCAAAGAAACTTCTACGGAATGAAAGCAATTTTTCTCAGTTCATGATTGGTCTAAAATCTACATTGTGATAGAAAGCATTCACAGTTACAAACTGTACGTCATCATCATTACTGTTTGCACGGGGAATTGTTGGCTTATAAATGGCGCAGATCAGAGGTTAATTCAGCATAGCAATGATAATAATAAGTGACTCGACTCTGTATTTTGATAGCGACGATGCCGTTGTAGCAATCGCGATATGGGAGGGGGTGAGCCGGTGCGACCCGACTTGAGGACGGGCAATATGGGCAGTCCCTTCCCGGCCCTGACACCACCAAGGTACGGTGTGCTTGACACCCTGGGAAAATAGCCCTGGGCAGGTTGGCTATGTCTCCCGGACCCTATGGCTCCAAAGCAAATACACACCGGATTGGAACCTTTCTGCCCATTCGAAAGTTTTATTTTTCCCACACCCTCCTGGGAGGGTAGGTCCAACAACACAGCGCAAATAAAGGCTGTTGTGATTGTTACTGACGAACCCCGTCATTCTTGTTGGCAGGCAAGGATTGAGAAACGAGAGTTTCTGAGCTTCAATTCCTTTCCTTCAAAAATGGAGATGCTTGCACCGATTGGAGCTTGATGTTAATTGTTGAGAGAAATGTACGCCACTTTGTAGTTTTATGTAAATTAAGGTATATTGCAATCAAACAATTATTTCTGCCATGAAATAATATAAATCAATACATTTGAGACCTGGTGCCATTTTTCAAAAAGTTGTCTAAAAGTTGCGGGCAGCAAACGAATCTGACGTCATAAGACTAGGTACAATATATATGGTACTTGTCTTATGACGTCATATTCGTTTGTTGCCTACAGCGATGAGCTTTAGACAAATGGCACTAGCGGGCTACTGAGATGGGGCTTGGTAAACATAGCTCTCAGAATCACCTTTTTAAAAATTATTTCATGGGAAAAACAATTGTACATTACGCAGAATTCTCTCAGCAATCAACATCCTCTTTAATATTCACAAAACGAATAGCCGAAAACACGAAATGAGAAAGTATTCGGAAGTATTCTCATGCTAGTTTAAAATGCGGATTGGAGCTATTCTCATTATACACACTGAACTCATCCTTGTTCAAATGATAAAGCTGGTATAATAACAAGCCAAAACGAAAACAAAACAAAACAAAAACCAAACAAAAACCACCCAAAAGCAAAACACGGGTAAAAGCAACTCGCGCGCACTCCATTCTTTTTCATTGATCTTCCGGGTCAAAGCAAAAGTCACAAGAGGACTGGCACATTATATTGATGCAAGTTTCACATTTCATCTTTTACCCCACCTTGACTAGTCCCGCGAAAGAGGTCACTATTTATAAGGGTGAAATAAACTTCAAATCAAACATTTGGGGTTTGACAATCTAGCGACAATCGGTTACCAGGCAAGGGAATCCCATCAGCTAGTGCGTTTATCCGAAATGACCCGCGCAATAAGATAACCCGAATTAAAAGATACTCTATACGGCAAAAGCACGTTCTTCAGCGTATTTGCACAGACTATCTCTGCGAGAGCAAATTCGTTTGCGTATTTGACATTATTCAACCTTCGGAATAGATGCCATAATTATTTTTCGGTTGGTACCCCGGTAACAGGTTTATTATATTCTGCCCAACTTTTGATAAATCATTATTAGAATAGCTAGGTACACAGAGGAAAGGAACTAATGCCAAATCTTGATCTTTTTAAGCAAACAGACGAAAAATCAAAAGACACATTTTATCACCCGTGTCCAAATAAGCTGATACAGACGTGGCTTCTGTGAATGACTTGCATCACACAGGTCAATGCTGACCGGTATTAGGACCCCTGATCAAAGGTCAAAATGCCCACCGTTGAGAGTGCAGGTTACCTTTTCAAATTTTAATAAAGCTTTAACAATAAACGTGTTCAAAATATATTTAAAACAATACCGGTAGCTTGGAAATGATCAAGGCACTGCTGTTTGTCCAAAATTATTATTTTGCATACGGTAGCCGCAAGCGCGTATGCTTGAGAATCGCGTGTGTTTTCTTTCAGCACTCAGCATATTAATTTTTAACTGAGAATTTTCATACTTGCCTTTCGAAGATATAAGAGCAGTTACCTGCAATATATCCCCACCCCAAATATGACATGCATGGAAAACCAAGAATATCTTGTCCAAAGAAAGTGAAGAATGAAAATTTGCAGCTAGAAAATGAACTTTCCCGTAGCACAGAAATCGGAATACCCGCCCGCAAACAAACAAATTTTGATAACCAATGTTCAAGGCGAATTGTTTCATTTTAAGACCATGCCTGTGTCATTCTGTGTCGCTGTATTTTACTAAAAACAACATTTGAAAAGAATAATATGGCAGTTTTCGTTTTCGCACGTTTACAGACAAACCAAGAAGGAGTAATTGAAAGTTCGAAGCGGGTTTTCAATGTAAACAGCGCAAGCTGTCACCCGTAAATCACACATACGAATAGCCTATACAATCAATTTAATTTTTTCGGCCAAGCCTCATTGAATAAAGGGTACAATCTCTGCTGAGAACGGCGTACTCTTGTGGAGTGAATCGGCAGTTTTTGTTGGAAAGGCAATGTCGTGTGCCTTTCGTCGGGTTTTGGTAAGCTTTGCACGCGAGCGACCAGCAGTGGCGCCAAGCCTACGGTCTCTGCGGGTTCCGAGTATTGTCGTAGGTATTGTTGCCTTGGAAAGCACGATCGGGCAAAAAAGTATCTGGACAAAAGAGGGAGCGGGCAAGAAAAATAAAGGCACGGGTATACAGGCATTGAAATCATGTGACACACAATTACTGTGTGATAGCTGAAAACAGAAATGACGTCATACACTGTAGGTCTGGAATTTGGGTGGGAAAATGCAATTTCCAGTCAAATGTCCATGGACAATTAAGTTTGTTATGCAATGACAGTTCTTGACATTGCCGTGTCAATAGAGAGCGTGCTTGCCTTCAACAGAGATGTTGCTTCTAGTGAACAATTTTTAAACCTATTGAAACAGAGAAGACACCTCACGACAACAATACAATACCCAGTATCGAGCTCGCAATTGGACTGGCACGTTACTGGAGAGTTGCTCTTTCCAACAGTATCACATTTTCAAGCCATTCTATTCAAGATAAGGCTGAAAACCGCTGTCTTTCGGAGCCCAAGTTGTGTGCTGGGGACCCTGCTATAGTCCCATTGTATAGCAATGAAAAGAGTCAGTCGATTTCCAGCTCTTGGACAGATATCACATTCGACTAATCGAATTTTGCCTTAAGTTAATTAAGCAATGGCAGATTGAAGTCACTATCGGTAAAACGTTCAGACATAAAAAAGGGCCGATTCCACACGCAAGCTGTAACATTTTGGTACAAGAGGCACTTCGGACGATTCAATTTAGTGTATTTTCTTGTTTGTGTCATTTCAAGTCTCTGAAATAGCAGATTCTTTATATTTCTTAAGCAAGGAATCGGACAATTATCGTTTTTAAAGCATATAGATACTTGATTGCAAGCCTATAATGTAGCAAGCAAAAACTACTGATACTGATATATTTCCGAGCATGTTGCAAAGTTTAATGAAGGTATCCCGATTACTACTGTACAAACCGAAGTTTACTTAGAAAACAAGGACTAACCCTTTGCACAGAGTTGGAGTCGAGTCCCTGCAAGTCCTTTCACAAGTCATTTCGCAAGCCCAGTCAGAATTCCTTTCATAAAGCCGGTCACAAGTAACTGGATGAACAATGACATATAAAATGTTGGGTATGAGAATGCATTATATTAGTTTATTTTTAAGTTTTAATCGTTAAAGTGTTTAATGTGTACAATTAGTTTTTGTTGAAAAATATTGTTTGTATCGTAGGAAATTTATTGTTATCTTGTATTGATAGCATTTTAGGAGAGCCACTTTTGTTTTTGGGGCTTGTTACCTAAAATGTGTATATGGTACTTTGTGTCTGTACATGTATGTGTTCTTGCCTGAGAAATAATAAATGAAAAATGAAAAAAAAAATGAAAATGAAAATGAAAATGAAAATGAAAATGAAAAAATGAAAATGAAAATGAAAATGAAAATGAAAATGAAAATGAAAATGAAAATGAAAATGAAAATGAAAATGAAAATGAAAATGAAAATGAAAATGAAAATGAAAATGAAAATGAAAATGAAAATGAAAATGAAAATGAAAATGAAAATGAAAATGAAAGGAATGCCTTTGTCAAAGCTCATTTGAATAGCTTGTGATTGGGATTAGGACTGGAGGGCTTGTGATGGACTTGCAGGGACTTGCAGGGACTTGCAGGGACTTGCAGGGACTTGTGATAGACTCGACTACATCTCTGCCTTTGCAAATGTTTGAGATTGGCTCTCGTCAACACAATATCCGACGCGAGAGGGCGCTATCATCGACGAACCGGTAGCGCACGAACAGCTATCACAGTAATGGCCCAAAACGTATGTGTATTCACATCAGGAGAATGTTTCATGCACCTGTTGCATGCCCGTAGGCTGGGTGGGGGGTTCAAAGGAACCCCTCCGCTCGGTGACGATTTCCTCTTAGAAATAAAAAAAACAAACAAACAAACCCCCCCCCCCCCCAAAAAAAAATCGTTAAATCACTATAACTCAGACTAGCCTACTACAAATTTGGCCTAATACGGTAAATGCAACTTGTGTCGTACGACGCTTAAGCACTTCGTGGTACGTATCTATGCATGGGTTTACAATGTTGCACAAATGACGAACACCCTTTCCCCTCCCTCTCTCCCCAGTCTCGGGACAGGGAACGGGCCTGTGTGGACATACTCATACGTCTCCAGTCCATAGATCGACAGGCTAAAAGGCTAATTGCGTCGTGCAGTGTCTTCTCTGTTTCAATAGGTTTAAAAACCATTCTCTGGCTGTAACATCTTAGTGGCCGAGTGATTAAGTGAATAATGCATTGATTCGGAGGTCAGGGGTTCGATTCCCAGTCTTTCTGCATGTTTTCTTTTTCCTTCAAACTGTGGCAGTCCTTATAACGGTATTCATTTACCGTACAAACCGATGTTTACCCAGAAAATAACAAGAACTGACCCTCTGCAATTGTTTAAGATTGGTTCTCGTCAATGTTGACTGAGGCACAGCGTGCTCCCAACGCCGGGCAGTCTTGGTTAAAGACGTCGTTGTATATTGATACGCGATCATCCGACGCGAGAGGGCGCTATCATCGACGAACCGATCGCGCACAAACAGCGATCTAGTACCAAAACATAGTGTATTTCATGCACCTGTTGACATACCCATACGTACGTCACCAGTCCATAGATCGACATCAGTAGCGTATCCAGCTTTTTGTGCCAGGGAGGGCAAACAACGTCTGAACCGTCTTTAAACCGTCGCAAAAACACTATTTCCTTGTGTTTTTATGACGCCTCAAACGCCGCCGGGGGGGGGGGGGGGGGGGGGGCAAGTTGCCCCCTCTGCCCCCCGCTGGATACGCCACTGATCGACATGCTGACATCAATTTGAAGAGATCAGACTGACAGACTCGTGAACTACTGCACGGACGGTAGTAAACAAGCAAGCTATATGAGATGGCTGCCATCACTTACATGCAAAGCATACAATTTATGTTACCGCTGGCGCTTACAAAGTTAGTCGTCAATTTCGGCAACCAGGTAGATATGAAACTTTGAAAGATTGAGCTTTTCAGTCAAACGACCATTACTTTCGCATGTTATTAGTACTACATGTAGGCCCTATTATTAATTGATTGACGGGTAGTATTGTTGTTTTTCTTCTTCAGACTCTCTCATCTCAGCAGAGGTTTAACCGCAGCAGATAATGCAGCGGAATCCCTGGCTAGTTTCGATATTGCCTTCTTCATCTGCCAGTTTATGGTGGGGATCGTGTTTGAGTTCACCAACGTCTCGCTGGTACTGGTGCGTAGCAAACGGGACGCCTTGCTGGTGTTAGTCTGCGTGTATGCTGTGGGCATGCTGATAGTTACGGTGGCGTTGCTGATTGGTATGTGTGTATATGGTTTAATAAATCGAGGACAAGGAACAAAGAATTGCAAATAGACAATAGTGTCCTCGGTTGTCAGACTGTACGTCCGGCAATGCAAAACGTGTTCATAACCAATGAGAGGGATCTGCACAAAATTTAGTACGAAATGAACATGTTAAAAAGGACAATAGGAAATCCTTGATTTATTATGCACAAACGCGTGTGTTGCCTGTCAAAGTTTCTTCTATATCTGAATTTTCAATGGATGGGGGCGTGGAGGCAACAGCCTAGGTTTGTGTGAGGGAGGGAAGGTGGGATGTGTTTCTCATTATTCTGCATTCAGTTTTCATAATTTTCCACTCGTATCTGCTCAAACAAAAAGAATAACTTTGCTTCTTTTTTTCAATATCCAGCTTTGACGGCATTCGGTAGCTTTATAAACAGTGCATGCTGTATTTGTCAGTATGGCCACTGATTGAGGGATTTGTAAGTATTATTCTCAAGTACTTGTGGCTTCATTCGATTCTACCAGTTTGGGGACATGAAAGTTCCCACTTTTCACAGCAATTTTCTCATGTTCATTGCTATAGGGATTGATGTGCGTAGAGTGAGCCTAAACAGTACTCATTGTTTTTAGATGATAACTCTTTACTCCTGTTGTTTTTGCTGTACAGAATTGGTTCATATTTGGCCTTCTTCTTTCCTACAAGCACAGCGTGTTGGTCGGGCTAGCCCAGGTTCTAGATATTGCAGTTCGGGTAAGATTCGTATTGAGATTTTGTGTGTGAAATTACATTATTTAACCTGTAAAGATAATTTCCATACAGCATGATATAAAGGTTGACAGCAAAGGAGGGCATGATGTCACGCAAGAACAGGAGCTTCCAAACGCAATAAAAGAAATTAATGACATGTGCCTCTTTTTGAAAACAGAGCAATAAATTTCATCCCTGACCAAATTTCATCCTGCAAATTCTGAACGTATTATAACCAATTAACGCATCCACTACGGTGAATACGGGCGGTGCAAGGATAACGGATTTACGATGTAAAATTTCGAGAGAAAACAAAAATGGTTTCTTGTCGTTTCAGGTGGTTTGCATTTTTGGGCTTCTCCTGACCGATCTACCCAAGAACAGACCATTTTTGGTTCCCACCCTCTCCATGTACACGGGAATGTTTGTCAGAGTCTTTTTAGTACTGGCAGGCTACTTCAAACACTTGCACGGTAAATTGGAGAAGGAATCGACAGTAAAAGAGGTGAATATTTAAGCCATGAACGAGGAATAGCGTGTGTGAAACCAGCGAAATTGTATGGGACCCGCCCATGGGACATGGTTGCTAGGTGAAAAAGCGCCCTCTTTTGTTGGCGCACGGAGCTCATAGGGCTTGGAAGTACAAGTACTCAATATACAATGGGTCTGAAATCATGTTGGATTGTTTGCTGTTCCTACATAGCTGAAGCCAAGCCGAGAACCCAAGGAAGATGAAGATCGTCAAGACATCGTGAAACACATCACACGGTTCAATATCGGGTACTTCCTCGTCTCATTATTAGTGAGTATAAAATAATGGCAGATTAATGTTTCACTTTTCGACTATAGGCTTACATTGACTGCCTAGTTTAAAATATTCACCCGGAGTTTGTGTTTCAAACAAGCTTGGTCTCTCGGTACGGTGAACATACTCAATACTATGAACTCTCCTTGAACGACCGCTTTCAATTAAGAACACCCCCCCCCCCCCTACCTGAGGCAGAATTTTATCATCAGTGTTTTCTTACCTTGCTTGAAAGGCTTGTATAACACTCTACTGGATCCCCGGGGTCATCACTAACGTGCTGATGGCTCTCCTTGGAGTGGATGAGGAGATAGCTAAGATGTGTATTGTACCTCTCAGAATACTAACGGCATTTCCTATCACAGGTACTCCAGCCAAACCACTCTTCATGTTTCTGTGTTGAGCAAAGAAGGAAAAACAAGTATTTGTGGATAAAGGGGAAATGGGATACTGGATTTTAGAATGTGTTGATTTTGTAATAAGTTATTTTTTTATGGGTAATATTATATCTTTTGAAAATTTCAATGTGGTGTAAAGTAGTCTGGCGAAAACACACAAAGAAGCTGCTGGTTTTCAAATTATCCGTGGAACTATATTTCACAATATTATGCATTATCTTTTATTTATTCGTGTGTGTGTCCTTGTAGGCTAGGCTCAGACAGCTTTGCCCTACTCTGAAATATATTTCCAAATATGGTTCTTGCCAGAAGGGAGGATCGAGTCATAACTGTGTTTGTCTTTTGTATCAGTTTCAATCAGAACACATCTTCCTCATCTTCCCCAGTGCTGTGGTACGTCTTGTCTTCATGATAGCTGCTGTCTTCGTGCTACCAGTCATGGGGTAAATATTCTCAAGGAAATGGAATACCACAAAAGTGTTTTTACGGACCTGCTCCCTAAAGATGGATTTTTAAAAACAATCTCAAAAATATCGTTTAAGTGCATGCATGAATCTGAAATCCGAATTTTCTGCACATCAATGTCACATTGTGGATTGTTGCCTTAAACTATGTAATTTTTAAGACCTTGACCCGTGGTGATACATCGAGTCGTTTTTAGATGAATAATTATTAAACGTATGTTGATACTACGTATATATTTCCTTCGTTTCTTTCAGCATGCATGGCGCACCGATGGGTGCCCTTGCCTTGGTAATCTGTTTCGCAGTGGAGATGGTTGCCGTGGTTGTCGGTGCAGCTTGTGTCAAATATTGCAAAAAGGTTAGGTGCACTGTGTCAATTTGTCAGACAGAGATTAAGGAAGTTTCAATTTTGTGCTTGATGCGGGCAACATGTCATTATATTAATACCTGACAGGGAAGGTCACTCCTGAAAGAATGGGCATTAGGAGGTTGTAAAATATTGAGCAAGTGTGTGTGATGTTGATTGTCACAATTCTCCCTTCAGAGTCGCAAGCCTGTAAAGAGTTCTTGTCCACTTGCCAGGGTAATGATAATTGTATCGCACATTAATATTTCATTACAGGCACCACATCAATTCTTTTCAGTCAAGTACTCAACTGCGATCAAAATGAAATCGATCTTTGGATTGTCGAAGGGGACAGGGGCCATGCCCGTTATTTTTTTGTAGAAATAAGTGAAACGCTAAAATTCGATTAAAATCGCCTCACAAGCGTCAGAGAGACCTGCCCCCCCCCCCTCCCCCGGGACATTTTTCTGAACCCCCCCCCCCCCCCCCCCAAAAGTGTTCTGGACCCACCAGTGTTGATTGCTCTAATAAGGATGTCAAAAGCAGTTTGAGGACCGGATATTGCGAAAAGTTTAACAACCCATGATTTAACACATATTTGTTACTCGACCCTGAATAGAAAACGTGATGGCAGATTATTGTTAGCATTGAGAATTACTCACCTCCAAAACTTCTTGATACGGAGCGGACATTTTTTACAAGTCATTTTCGGGGCTTGGCTATGGACCATAGCCGCTCAAATTCCCCACATTGAGTAATTTGTTTTTTGATAGACTCGTAGTACATATGAAATATATTCCTAGCAAATTAGATGAACATTTTTTTCGTTTTGTTTCTGAACATTTCAAGCATGTAAAGACAAATTATGAATCTAAATGACATCAACAATCGGTTTCTGCTAGAATCTTGTCGATCAGTCTAGAACCATACCTGCATTATCCTTTGGTTTTTGGCCTTTTTGAATAAATGATACACGTAATTACGATGGGCAGGAAGTGTTCCTCTGTAACAGAAAGAGTGCGTATACCCAGTGGTTTTGGTTTTAATGACTTGTGTTTTCACTTTGAACACTGTGTCAACGTTCACCGAGAGAAACTGTGACTCCCTCATCAAATTGCCACTTCTCCAAAGGTCACATCAACAGCTGCATCTACACAGTCATAACAGATCGGGAAACGACTGTGTAGATAGGTATAATGATGAAGCCAATGGCCAGTGAAGTCAAATGGTCAGTTGAATGGTCAAGCGGTCTTCAGTTCTTTTTTCTTGATGGCAAAACAGTAGTCAGAACAACCATGTGAAAACACTGTGGTGACCCTGTTTCGATTCCCACCGGGTGCACTATGTGGATTAGGTTTTCAGTCCCTATACCTGATTGCGTGAGTTTTCCCCATGAATAATTGTTCTGGGATTTTCCTCCCACTACTAAAACTGAAATTTCCCTCGGAATCTTCTCTCAATTCAAACTGGGCCCTGAGGGGAGAACAGTGCATTTGCACTGATCAGGCTACCCAGGATAAATAAGACATAAATAAAAAACTGTGTGTTTCTCAAGCTAAATTCTAAGTCTTATAGTTTTCGTTAATAGGGATCAAATTTGAGAATAGCAGTTTAGGGTTGGCCATTTGTTACACTTATAACTCGAAAACAAATTGACGAAGAGTCCTTCTCAGTATTCTAACATGCTTGTAATGTTATGGCTTAACGTTGTCTAAACTATAAGGATCAATACACTCGAGATATTCGGCATATATTTCGTATGATGCTGCAATTTTTACTAACTCTAGATAAATGTAGATGAGATGAGAAAGGGTGATGGAAGTGTGAGGCTGGTAAACTGATTAGTCTTTTGGCCGAGTGACACCTTTGCTCTGATCATTATCTAACTTCTATATAATTCGTCAAACAAACCACAAGGTAAACTGACTAGGTAGGCCTAAATGTTCCGGAGGTCGCAGGTTCGAATCCTGCTCCTGCCGGCTTTCTTTGTTCACTTTGAAAATTAAATCTATATAAGTTAAAAGACAATTCTAAAAATACAGAAGCCTTGCAAGTTGTTTAGGCAATTTACGTTGAACTCAACAACGACTTTATTGTTACAAGGGATACATTTTGTTCAGATGTACAATTTATGAATTTGACATCTGCCTATATTCGATGAACATTGGGCAGAACTGGGACTTGCTTCATAAGAGTTAGGAATATTCCCATCTTGGAAGAATATTCATATCTTAGGAAGAATAATAATTGTTCCTAAGTCCAGGATCTAGGAACTATTATTCTTCCTAAGTCCAAGATAGGAATAATTATTCCTAACTTTTATGAAAGAGAGCCAAGTTACAGGTCTTATTTTCCTTCAATTGATAATTTAAACCTCTAAGCCTAAACTTTTATTTATGTAGCTCATAAAGCAGTCAGAAGAGGCTAACATTAAATTCGTGTTTTCTTATTGTATACATGCACACGTGTATAAACAACGGCTGTGATGCGCCCGATATGTCGTCACGAAATTAAAGTACCGCCACACACCTAGTGTCGAATAAATCATCATACAATGGCAATGCCCTTCACTGCATATACAAATTATAAAAAGTACTCGATTGTTGCACAGAAAACTCCCACACTGATTTGAAAATGCCATCACTGCAGATAACCAGTCAACTTACAAAAAGACATGGACTTTTACATAAGCAAACAATTATCTCTTGAAAAAAATGGAACATTCAAACAATATCAAATTCAAAAGTAGCCTATACAAAAGTAGCCTGCACTCAATGTGTTATATTCTGTTGTCGTTGCGGTTACGCACAAAACATTGAAAACAAGCTTCCCTTCTCTTAAGATCGCAGGGATTTTCTTCGCATATCATATTTCCGCAAAATGAAAGGATTGACAATCGACAGCTTCTTGCGAAGATGCACTCCGTGGCCTTCTTCCGGAAGCAATGGCCGTACACGATGTCAACAAGTTACTAGAGAGACGAGTCGATGTCCAGCGGACCGACCCCGAGTGAGAAAGGTGAACTCGGGGGCGTGAAAATGAGAGTGACAACATCCTGAACAGGGGGATGAAGTGGGTAGGACTACAGAGAGATATATTTATACGAACGAATGCATTTCCGTTCAAAACATCAACGACTTACGCCGGCGGCGCGCGGCCGGCCCCCCGGATTACAAACACGTGAGGGGTCAGAGCCGACTAGGTCTGCGCATTCAACATTAGGCTATTTACTCATCTGTTCACGCCTATTTTCCCGCTGCCGTATTTTGGGAGTTTCTATTTCTGGATGATGAGGGTGTACAAATAAAATGTAAATATGCACCATCTGGCTAGAGAATAGTAAACGTGGTTTACTGATGGCTATAGACAAACAAGAGAAATGTGAAAAGTGCAGACACGCTCAATATCCAATTACGCATTGCAGACAATGTTTAAAGCAAAAACAAACAAAAAGGTCAGTTTACAGCGTCAAGTTCTTTACCAAAAAGTTCCATTGTTGTATTGTGGACAAAATGTGCGGACTGGTTCGATCAAAACATTTTAGGCACAATCTCATATACAATTTGTGCGGGAGGAACGATTTATTGTAATTGGCCAATCAGCCATTGACGTCAACAACAAGCCCCCAATCACTACCGTGAACGGAAATGCTCGTTCACGCTGTAGGATTAAAACGGTAAAAGACCTTTTTTTAGGTCGAAATGTGCCATTCAATTCTAAAAAACAAAAACAACTGGTGCCCGACTCTTTAAAACCAACGATGTTTGTTTCATAAAGTTTTGTTCTTGATGTACCGTAGCAAGGACGAAAAAATGAAAATGTAATCATGCACGTCATATCTGCGTCATACACGCCCGTGCATGAATGAGTTTTATACCGCAAATTAACGATATTTTTTTACAACAATTGCACTTATCAAGTTAAAAAAAAACACTCCGTGCCACCAATTAAGATGCATTAGCCAAGTATAAGAAACTTGCAGTTAATACCAACAGGTTTAGAAATCCTAATTAATGTAACTTCGTTGAGTAAATAATATTACAGTAAACCAATTCAGTTTTCATGCAATAGCGCCCTCGGATTCGGAGCTGTTGAGTTACGGCTTTTAGTAACTTTCAATCTCCACAGGGATTTATACGTGGGGCGACTATGTATACCAGGTTAGTCAATGCTATCTAACGTCAATAATATATCGGGAACCAGCTGCGCAAATGAATATAAATCACGAGAAGTTGATTGCTTCTCAAACACAATACGAGTGACGTACCGTAGTGATTAAAAACGCAGCTGGTGCCCGAAAAATAATTTACTCCTAACACGTTCATATTTAACTGTTGATTTTCATGTTTGCCTTTTTATAGATATAAGATCAAAATGTGGCTACTTTTCCGTAAAAATGTAAAGTCTTGGCTAAAAAGTCGATATCAGGCAATGTAGCCTCAAATTTGGCCCCAAATAAGACATGCATGCAAAACCACGAGTAACCTAACAATAGAAAAGTATTTATGAAAAACGACAGTTAAATATAAACGTGTTTCCTGTGCCTTTTCGTAGGATAACGGCAGCTCAGCAGGATTGAGCGTAAGTGTCCTTCATTTTAAAAGGAAATAGAAAATTATATGATTAAATGATGAAAAATATTGCTCATAATCAACGGGTTTAGTAAATTGCGAGAGGTTTTGCGAACCTATGATGCAATATTTATCAAGCAAAGCTTCAAATTATTGGTAAGTAATTTGTTTTATCTTAACATTGGTATTTTTTTCCAATCCCAAATCTGGTTTGCACTATAAGCCCAGTTTCTGGAAATGTCAGTGTCCGGAAACAGCTGCAACTTCTCAGAAACATACTGCATAGTAGTTTGGGATGATGAATAATAAATTTCAAGACCCGGCGGAGTTACCTACAAATGATTTATTCATGAATGAAATTATTCCCTTATAATTTATTGGACTTTTTAGCGGAGGGCAATCAACCCTTTTCATTAATGTCAAGTTCGGTGCTGAGGAAATTTTGTTTTTACGTAATTAAATCTTGGATAACTGAATTGGAGTAGCCAGGTTTTTGAACCGGGGAGACATGTTTTCTCTATAACCCCCAACACCCAACCTAGGGCCTGATTAAACATAATTCCCTGCATCACTTTGTTTACACTATAAGGATAGTATGAAAACACCATTAAGCAGCTTAAAGGTATAGTGCACATGATTGGTCATTGTTGCAATTTCAGAAATGGGCGGATTTGGGGGTTAGTATTTTATAGGAAATATCGTTCCACTGACCTGTTCAAAGTTTTGCGTTGTTGGATGGCCAAAAAAACGAGAGAAAAACGGCGCTGGGTTTCAGCCGTCGGGCGGATTATAGCCTTCAGTCAAGGCGCGCGTGGCTACTGCACGCGTGACGCGCCCGAATGCAAGCATGTCCGGGGCGCTCCACTCGTCCGGGTAGCCACGCGCGCCTTGACTAAATTACACCTGAATTTAATAAATCGATAAAAGAAATCTATCACACGACACGTTTTGGTTAAAATAAATAAGAAACATGCATTTTAAAACTGATTAGCAAGTCTGTTTTTGACTTGAAAATAAGTTACTGTGTTAACTTCTTCCTACTTTTCTATTTGAAAACATGTATTTATAGGCCTACTGAAGCATGAGGGTGCTGTTAAATGCAGTCTCGAACGAGCATGAAAAATGCTACTGCGACTGCACTTAATAAAAATCAATCCACTTTTGGTTAGATCGTAACACTCTGCAGGCTGTGCACATCAGAGTTGTTTTATGAGGAAAATTTGGAGTAGGGCATACAAACAGACTGATCAGAACTACAATATGAGGTACTTTGAGATGTCCCTTCAAAGTGGTATTCTGGAGGGTATTATTGCGCTGTAGTTCAGAACAGCTTCGGGTGGGTTATAGCAGATGAACGGGGGACGGAAAATTAATTTCACAAAGTCAATAACGCCCTGAAGAAAAAAAATGAATCACCGCGACCCTACTCTTTCCGCTTAAATAAACACTGATGTTAAATCCGCCTTAAGCCATAATTATCATTGACCCCCCCCCCCCCCCCTTAAATACATTATTCGCTTTTATTTTAGGGGATGATGCAGGCAGTGCTGAGACTTTCGCTGATTCAACTAAACACATCAAATAATAAACATGTAAAAGATCCGTTGTGTGTGTCAGGAGAAAATAGTAAAAAATACAAAAAACCACGTTCTGATTTAACAGTGATTTAGTCCGAAAGCCCATTAGAGCCAAGCAAAAGAAAAAATTTTCGAATCCGTTATTACGGATATATAATCTGTTATTACGGATTCACAATCCGTTATTACAGATTCACAATTGTGAATCCGTAATAACGGATTGTAAATCCCCAATACGGATTGTGAATCCGTAATAACCGATTGTGAATCCGTAATAACGGATTGATAATCCGTAATAAGAGATCGTGAATCTGTAATAACGGATTGTGAATCCGTAATAACGGATTGTGAATCCGTAATAACGGATTCGATTTTCTTTTTATTTGCGCTAATGAGCTTTCGTAAAGTTTTTGTACGTCCACATGTGCTTATTTTGTTGAAATCGAAACAAGCAACGGCGTTTCGAAGATGACAGCATTTCAGGTGGGAATATTTCTCAGAAGAATTGCGGGTACTGGTATCATCTATTTTAAACAGTAAGCTTTCAGATTAAAACTAATAAACAAACTGATCCTTACCAAACCTACATTACACATTTAACCCCCACTGCAGAAAAGACGATGAAGTTCCTACGTCAGTATATCATATTTACCTGTAAGATTATCATGTAATTTTTATGCCAACTAAACAACAGCTATACAACATTTGCAAACATCAAAAGACAAAACTACTGAATTATTACGAAATACCGTACTAGACTGTAAGTAAATAGAAGTCTCTAGCATCCTGTGAAATCATGGCACCATGGCGTGCTGTCGTTTTCAAGAAACGTGAAAATTTATATCGTTTTCTAACGATTGTCGGCCGACAATAGTCTAGTTTCCCAGACTCTATAAATTGCTCCGTTTTGTCTAAAGTAGGGTCAGGGAATTCGGAAGCAGACTACTGCTGTTTTCCCAGTATCTTTGCACACGAAACTTTAAACAGGTCAGTGTTACAGTATTTGCTAGCACGCTATAAAATACTAACCACCAAATCCATGTATTTCTGAAAATTACAGCAAAAGCAAATGTTGTATGCTACCTTTAATGCCAGTCACAAGCAATATACATCGCATGGAAATTTGGTTGCTAATCATGTTTTTACCGAGGAAAAGTTGTTATTCTAATAAGCCAATTTTGTGCTTTTAGCAGGTCCATGAAATTGGCCCCTAAACACGGAAGTCAACGTGATGAGGTTCCAACGAGTTTCATCAAGTATCACTGGAGAGCGTTATTCCTTGTATTAGAAAGAGATAGATGATGGAGAATGAGGGGGGTGGTAAAGTCAGGGAGAGTTTGAGGAGGAGGAGGAGGAGGAAAAACAAGGCCAAAAAGTGAAGATGCGAGAGCAACCTTTAAAGCTCGGGAGTTGTTTTGAAGCTCGCGGGTGTCCGCTAAACACGGGTCGCCGCCGGGGGATGCCAGTGATTGATCGCCACAGCCCACGATATGTGCAGTACAAGCAGCTGCGCCAACACCACGACAACCGTGTTGGATGGAACACCCTTCCCCTTTAGCTTCCGTCCGGGTGGCTTGTTTGTCAGTTATCATGAGGTCGAGAGAGGACGAAGTTTCTGTGGACATAAATCTTGGAACATTCGACTTTTGGCGAAAACTACAGAATGTAACAAATTCACCACTGTCTTGAAGTCACTAGCGCAAATAATTATAAGAGATACAAAAAAGGCTTAACACTCTTTTGCCATTTTGTGTACGGTACCCCACTACGATATAGTGACGTCTTATTTGCGAGGATACAAAGTTATTTTCAAATACGGCTGAACTGCGTAGTTTTCCAAGGTCGTTGCATTCATTTGATGCTGGTTCAGGCTGATGTAACGGTCATCACACTATTACTTTAAAACTCCGGAGTTGGAAAATTCATCAAATATTGATTGTAATGTGCGGAACGGGCAAGCGAACAAAGGAAATGACGATGTGGTAATGGATAAAAACGTTGTAAGGTAGCATCATAGATAAAGGTAATAGTGATGTATCGGGCACTCCGCGGACATAATGAGGAAATAATCCCCGGAGTGTGGGTATTGTTCATTATAAACGACCGAGCACGATGTTGACAAATTTCAAAAAGTATAATGCGCTTTTCTGTCCGAGTTATCTCTTTTTAATATACGTGCCTGTACTGCTATTATCAATGAGGTATCTCATTTGTCAAATGCCGGCGGAACAGCTTTGAAGTTTCAGAGAAACATCGATCTTCCGTCAACGGAAAGTTAATTACAGTCGTAAATAATTGAGAACGGACGTCATTTCTGATGATGATTGTGAACCTAACTTCGGACTGTTTGCGAGCATGAAAACTGGCATTCTGCCTGGAACAGACAGTCATTATAAGAGAAGTAGTACCGGTAGTTGTTTCTGTGGAATTGATAATAATTGCTGTTGTTGTTTGTCTATCAACTCTTTCGAACTTACTGTTTTTTGTAAAATTTCTCTAATGCAGGCATCCGAAAGCCTAAAGCTAAATTTACAATTATTGTGGAAATAATTGTGTATAACATAATTTGAATCATTTAAAACTAGCTTCTTCATGGGCAGACATAAAATTCCTTTAATTACATTAATTACATTCTTCCCCCATAATAATGAAATAACGGGTGATAATGAAATAATCCTACTTGGTTTATAGACGAATTTCTACCTATAAGAAGGAGTACGGTAGATATTGGGATGGGTGGCCACTGTAGCTACAATCCCGGCCAAAATGCTTGGGCCACGTGATGATAAACATACCCTCCCCCGCGCCCCCCGCTCCCCCGTTCAATGTTGAAATTTTAAGCCGGCGCGCATTCCGCGCAATGAGAGCCAACATTGATCGGGGGCCAGGGGGTCGGGGGCCCAACGAGATTTGGCCGGGATTGTCTGAGATTTTTATTCTCCAAAAAAAAAAAAAAAACTTACAAAAGACCTAAGTGTGAGAAGCAATGGCTGGTCATTGCTTTCCGAGTGAGGAGTAAATAAAAGAAAAGCAGGGAAAACAAATTCGGTTTTTTGTCGGATTGGATTCGAACCCACAACTCTTGCATTTGAGAGTACATGCCTAAACCACTAGACTATGTGAGTCACATATACCACGAGGCTTAATTAACCGTTCAATTTCCGGACACAGATGATCCCAATTGTTTTGTAGTGCGCATCGTACACGATGTACCATGACGATTAACCATGCCATTTTGTCAAATTACTTCAGAAAATACATTTTTTGTTCAACGCGAAAAGCGCATTACGCTACACAAACCACCTGCAAGCCTCTTCAAATGTTTCAGCCGTCTCATTTCGTGATTTGTCGGAAAATTCAACGAATAACCCTCGCCACCAAAATAATAAAGTAGAGTCAGTCATTTCTCTATTTTTTAGTGGGGAGGGTTAACCGTTGAATTTTCCGACAATTAATGGAATGAGGTAGTTGAAAAAATGGAAGAGGCTTGTATGTTGTTTGTGTAGCGTAATGCGCTTTTCGCGTTTAACAAAAAATTTCTTTTGTGAAGATATTTGACAAAATGGCATAGTTAATCGTCATGGTACATCGTGTACGATGCGCACTGCAAAACAAGTGCTGGCGCAAGCGCATTACAGCCAGGAATCGTCATTCTGTTAACCCTATCCGGACCGGGCTTAGTTTGGTACGTACGGAGACCGTGGGGCACATACTCCCCCCTTCCCTCCCCCCCCCCCCTCCCAACCCTCCGTGTTTTCCCAAGTTCACAAGCAATTTTCAGGAAACTGGCCACAAATGTTCAGTTCAGGAAAATCGCAATGATGACGTTCACAACTTTTAGCAAGTGCCAACTGTAGGACGTTAGGGGCTATTTTTCAACTTTAGTGTGAAAACAATTGTATTTCTCCCGTAATTAACGTCTTGGTTGTCCAAACGGTCAAACAAAAATTATGACAACCTAATTAGTTGGACATAATGACTAAAATCGCATTCGATGTTTAGACGGGGATAACCGTTGGGGGCGCTATAATCCGGGTAATTTATACTATTTGGGTGGAAAAGTTGATTTTGCGTGTTTTCACCAACAAGTGAACTTAGGTTCCCAAATTGAAACAAGCGAATCCAACACATGAAAATAGATAACTTTTCGTAAAAATCATGAAGTTTGGAGAGGATCGAATGCAGTGTTAATACGTTATGGTGACAAATACGGTAAGGGGAAAGTGCCCACCCCCCCCCCCCCCCCCCCCAGTCCTGCTAGAGTTTTAAAAAAGGGGCCAAGAAATGTGTACGCGGGTGTAGGAGAATGTCTCCCAACTTTATCTTTTGCATTAATCATCATCGCTGGTATCATCTTCATAATCACCATGAGCAACATATAATTTACCTCGTCCCTGTTTTATTCGTGTAAGGGAGTGATAGCGGTTCGATTGACTTCGTTGAGGGCCCACATCATTACGTAATGCAGTGATAGAAATACAGACGTGAGGCCGTGTGCTCATCAGCAGCACAGACAATTTAAGACAGTTCAATACAATGGGTTTTATTTCAATAGGACGAATCAGGGTATAACAATGCATGGGTTGTAGTTGCTCTATCCACTGTGCTATTCCTATTTGGCCAAGATGGAAGGTGCTAATGTTGTGGAAGACCGTTCCCTTAAACCCCGTCAAATACGACAAGTGTATTTAATCACGTATAGTCGAGCAAATGAGGCCCTAATTTCATCTCGGGAGGAGTTTGCAGAGGTGGTATTGCATGCTTTCCACCCAACGGAGGATGACGCTGAAGTGGTAGTCCAGTGGGTTTGTGCCCAGGAGACCCATTTGGACGGGTGTTTGCACTACCACATGGCGGTGAAACTTCACCGAGTTCAGAGATGGCTGCAGGTCAGGAATTTGTTAGAGCGAGAGAACGGTATCCGGGTTAACTTTTCCTCCAATCACTGTAACTACTACAGTGCATGGAAATATGTGACGAAAGAAGACATGGCGTTCGTTCAATCCGAAGGCCATCCCGACTTGGCGAACGCTTTGCCCCCCAGAACCGCCCAGGCCTCCCAGGCACGAACCGGGGATCGAGCACCTGAAGAGGATCACGCAGGCGTAAAAAGGAAAAAAACAAGCACATTGACGGCATTTGAAGTGTCCCAACTTGCTGTTTCCAGAGGCATCAAGACTCGGCTTGAGCTGCTGGCCCTTGCAAATCAACAAAAAACGGAGGGGAAAACAGATTTGGCGGAGTTTATCGTCAACAGGGGACACAAGGTTGTGGAGCAGGCTATACAGGTATAACTATATACCTCTATAATACACTTCTTTCTGTTTCTTTCTCCTGGTTGGCTGAAACATGGGCTTCACTAAAATAGGCTAGTGCATGAAATTTGCGTCAGTGTGAACTGAATGCGCGTGAAGACATCGCACGCGCGTAATTTCCAAAGGTTTAAACTGGTTACAGCGCCCTCAACTACAACTTAATGGACGTGTGGTTATATTATCGCGAAGCATACACTAACATGATGTCAACAGTTAATCAAACACTGCATTCGGAGAAACTAAAATCATTCCTTTAATTGTTGAATTGCTAATTGTTGAATTGCTAATGGTTAATTGTTGAATTAAAACAGTTCAATTATACAGCCCTGAAGAGTTCATATTGTTATTTCTGTATTTTGGAAGGAGGTGTGTTATAAAACAGATATTGACTGGCATGTGTATAATACATATAATTTATTGTATATATATATATATATATATATATATAGTCGGTGTACGTCCATCCCTCATGCATTAATTCAGTCATCATTCATCCGCCATTCCCCCTCCTACATTGTACCTTCTACGTTCTTAGTAGTTCTTTAGTGCCCCCCCCCCCCACCACCACCACCTTCTTTCTTGTTTCCCTTCTTTTTAAGGGGATTATTTCTTTACTCAATTCCAACTGTCGTTTGGGAAATTGTACACATTGTTGTAATATTGTTGAGACAATCAATGTTGAGATGAAAATTGCAGGTCTTTCTTTCTGTCCTCATTCTATTTTGTCACCTTATCGAAGTAGTTTGTATTTTGCTGTATTTTTGGCAGGACGGATGGGAGCTGGAAAATGCTGAGGAGACGTTGGAACGTTCCCGGAAGAGTCGACTTGATTTGTTGCGTCAAGCGGCTCTCGGCGACTGCATTTGTGAAGGTCAGTGGAAGACGTGTGCTGAGGAGATCCTCCGAAACAACAGGGTGGAAAAGGCTACATTCGCCGAAGCCTGCAGAGAACTCCTTGAGAACGGCCGTGGAAAGTATCGCAATGTGATGATTATTGGCCCTGCCAACTGCGGGAAGACTTTCCTTCTCAACTCACTCAACAGCATCTACCAAACCTTCACAAACCCAGCAAGTTCTACCTTCGCCTGGGTCGGCGCCGAGAACGCTGAAGTGATATTTTTAAATGACTTTCGCTGGTCACCATCTGTTCTCCCATGGCATGACATGCTCCTGCTTTTAGAGGGTCAGGCCATCCATTTGCCAGCGCCCAAATCATATTATGCCAGCGACCCTCTATTCGAGTCTGACGCCCCCGTCTTTGCAACCGGAAAACATCAACTGGTGTTTGTCCGCGGAGGCGCTGTGGATGATAGAGAAACAGAAATGATGGCAGCAAGATGGCGGCTTTTCACCTTCTTCTACCAGATCCCAGAAAAAGAACAACGAAATGTGAAATCGTGTGCGCATTGTTTTGCCACACTTATTCTGGGCTAACTAAATAAACCATTGTGTATTTCAATAATATTACGTCCTAAAACGTACAATTTGGCTCTTCTTTGTGTATCACATTTTGTGATGTCATATATCAGTAGAATAAAAAAAGACGCAGATCTAAATGTAAGAAAGTAAATAAGAGATTACAAAGCGAGTTTGTTTTGCACTTCCATTTCTTTATATTTAATTGATCATATTTGCAAGTATCTTTGTTGGCAGTGAAAATATGGTTGAATCCTATACACATGTTTAGAAAACCTAACAAAAATTAGGGCAATTGTTTATCTTCAACCCACCCCCACCACTGTGGTGCACCCCCCCCCCCCCCCCACCCCCGTTCAAAGCCGTTGTGCCAGCTTCCCACTTTTCCAACTTATATCCACCAATATTAACACAAATGAGTGCGTATTGACCTGTGCCGTGATAAAGCCATCTTGTTTGTCTTCCATTTCATTTAATCAATCCAAAGGGAGGCTTGAGTGAACAATGTCTCAACACTGGTTTTCTAACACTAATTAGTAAGAATTACTCGCAATAAAACAGACAAAGAAGGCCTCCCCATGGCAAAGGTCTACATATAACAAAGAAACCGCATCAACATCTTCAACGTTTCAATTAGAGAACAAAGAATCTTTTGTCAGAAATATTGCTCAGTTCCTTGCTTCACGCTGCCCTTACTGTGTCTTTGCAAGTAATATAAATGAAGATGATTTCAAAGTAGGAATTTCTGCAGTTGCTCACTCCCCTCAATACTTCAGTCTTTTCCCACCGTTTTTTAGCAATGTGGAGATTCTCGAGTCCATGGAAGATATTGTCTTATCTATGGTTTCCAAAGAAATGGAACGAATGGTGGCAATTACGCGAGCTTGAAATTCTTCGTAACTCTCACGGGTTATGTTATAGGCGATTGGGTCCTTCCTCAATTTGTCTCCAACAAGTTTGAAAATGTTTTCAATGGGATTCAAGTCCGGGCTCCTTGGGGGAATGGGTAGCAGTTCCGCATTCATGTTTGCCATCGCGTCCCGGGCAGCTTTGCAGTTTTGACTGGGGTCCCCGTCTTGTACAAACATCCGACTTCCTTGTTTGTCCGCTCTTGAAATCATAGCCTCAAAGTTTTGTGTCACGAACTCCGAAAAATATGCCCCATTCATCGTTTCGTATGGTTCGCACATTATCACTCCTTCTCCGTGTGTTATTGCCACCATTAGCTTGGCAACTCGTCCCCCACTTCCAACTTTGCTACCCTTTGCTGTACAATGTTGATTGAGCCCTTCACTGCTCCTCCGCCATACCCTCGCACCAGGCGCTCTGGCTTGATCCATTGGATTAGTTTTGTGGGCAAAAGAGGTTGCATCTAAATAGAATGCAATGCGATTTGTCCACACATTTCGCGGGTATTCACGGCGCATTTTCTTGGCGAACCTCACTCTCTTCAGCAGATCCAAATCCGTCACAAGTCCCTTCTTACGAGCTTGCCTGTACTTGAATCCAAGTCGATTCATGGCGCGTCTGATGGTCCTGTCTGAGACATGTGTCAGTCCGCATACAGCCTTTAGTCTCGCCGAGGTAAATGGCCCCTCTGTTTTTCGCAGTTTTTGCAAATTTCTCACCAAAAGGCGCTCCTGACGCCTGGACAAAAGTCTTTTTCGCCCACCTCTGCTACGACGGCGAGAATGGTCAACATGCCCGTCACTTGCACAAATGCGTTGAACCGAACTACGGGATACTTGGCACGTTGCCGCTATTTCTCTCTGTGATTTTCCGCTCCTCCGCAACAGACGAATATATGCACGATTTTCGTTTGAAATAAAACCATGAAATACCATGCTGACAAATGTCTCTGTTGCCTTCTGCACCAACCATGCAATGCTTTGCTTCACTTCAATGTAATTTCCCAGCGCCACCAAGACTCCGGTTTATCTTTGACCACTTAACTCGTTATAGATAAACTAGGCGAATTTTCAGACAATCCCGGCCAAAATGCTTGGGCCACGTGATGATAAACATACCCTCCCCCGCGCCCCCCGCTCCCCCGTTCAATGTTGAAATTTTAAGCCGGCGCGCATTCCGCGCAATGAGAGCCAACATTGATCGGGGGCCAGGGGGTCGGGGGCCCAACGAGATTTGGCCGGGATTGTAGGTAATAACAGGCGCTGCAGGTAATACAATAGCGCACGCTGCTTACGTGGTGTGTACAAACAGTCGGTCTAACTGTTGAGTCACGCTCCTCAAACAGACAGGTCTTAAAATTAAACTTGTGCAGTGAAGACACCGTCTGTTCTTACTCGCATCTGTCGTAACACAGCGGATGACAAACGAAGACAAAGTAGGCGAATTTTAAGAATGTTGGTAGAAAGGGGGTGATTTTTAATATCCTAGCATTAATAACGGGAGATGGAGAGGTCAACTCGCCAGAAGCCCTGTACTTTTGAATTAGTGTGTTATTGCATGTAACTAAGCGTGCGATTTTTCAATAAAAACAAATTGACAGTTGATTTGAACAACGAATACCGGTACCTGGATAAGAAATAGTACTCGCCTTTTACATGTCCGTGTGACCATTTTCCCGTACTAACGAGCAGAAACATGTCTTGAAAGATAGCTGCCCCCCCCCCCCCCCCGACAAAAGTTGCATCCCCCGACAAAGTGCGTCGAGAGCACTAGGAAGTTGACATAAATCATGACTTTTTAAAGGTAATATACACCATTTGCTTTTGCTGTCATTTTCAGAAATGAATGGTTTTGGGGGCTAGTATTTTATCGCGCGCAAATACTGTAACACTGACCCGTTTAAAGTTGTGTGTGCATAGATGCTGGGAAAACGGAGAGAAACAAATTCTGTTCTAGTAGTCGGGTTCCCTGACCATACCTCAGACAAAACGGAGCAATTTATAGACGTCAGAGAATTATCAGGCCGGGGAACTAGTCTATTTCCAACGATTGTCGGCCGACAATCGTTGGAAAACGATATATATTTCCACTTTTCTTGAAAACGACAGCACACCAGGTGCCATGATTTCACAGGTTGCTTGAAACTGTTATTTACTTACAGTCTAGTACGGTATTTCGTAATAATTCAGTATTGTTTTTTGATGTTTGCAAATGGTGTATAGGGCCTACTACCTTTTAAACTTACCGGTACAATTTTAGAACTCTTATACGGTCAGTCCACGCATGTTTCTATTGCATAATACCGTTTATGTCTTTTGTGTATAAACATGGATTCTTCGTTGAGACTGAAAGAATAAAATTAATTGCGACAATCAAAACCTCATGGTGTGTAATGACGCGTTTGTTTTGCGTACAATACACCTGCGTGCCGTCATGGGAGGGACAAATCTATACCTGTTACAGAGTACATAAACTGCCGACATTAAGTACCCGAAGACAAACTAATGCTGCCGGATGAATACGCGAATCCTTTGTTTATCTAATTTGTATTTAACCGAAACACTGTGTGGTTTCCAGCATAAATCGACATAACACTCAAGTCAGCCCTCAGTTCCGTTCTGAGTTCAAGAAATTATTTTCAAAACAAAATGAATGTTGGTTTTCAACGGACTATGGCACAGACATGATTGGCAGACGAGTAAAAAGCTAACAAGAAAAAAGTGCAAGTGTACCCGATGGCTGGTTTGATTAAAAAAGTCTGTAATTCTCGGCAAACAACGCAAAGTCACGACAGTATTAGATGCATCACTTTGATAAGAGACAGTGACTGTATAGGGATTGCAACTACTTGGAAGAGAGCTGTTTTCATATGCTTGACCAGGTGGGGTATATCCAGAAGCAGCGTGCGGATCAGAAACCAACCGTCTTTTTTATTTTCCAGGATGCGAGGCTTGAGATGTTTCACGATCCAATGAAATCCTGATGGAGCACGTATAGTGATTTCATATAATACCAGTGTAATACTAAAGGGAGACTATACGTGTCTGCTGAGAAAACTACAAGAGCAGGATGGGCACAAAGCGAAGAAATACAGAAATATACAACGAGATGTGAAAAGATTAGAAATCCAAGATAGTATGAAGAAAGATGTTTGAGACGGGAATATATTTGAAAAAGCTCAGGATAATACACACAACAACTGGTGCAAATAGGTCAAGCGCATGTGGAGAAACACAGAAAGGATAGACAACATTGGAAGATAGAGAGAGTATGATACTGGCTCTGTGTACACATTGGCTCTATGGACACTTCGTAATGGCGTAGCCATCAAATGTTGAAGGTAAACCAACAAATGAGGGAATAGTGACTATGAGCCAGTTAACACAACCTGGGGGTTGACAAATTGGGAAGGCCTATACTAGAATAAATTGATGACGATAGTAGAGAATGTGGCGAAGACAAATTACAGGATTAAGTAAAAACAAAAAAGGATCCTGTATAAAACACTTGGCCTAATCTGAAAAAAATTAATCCACCATTACATTTCTTTAAATGAATAAGATAAATATAGTAGGCCTAGTAAAATACAGATCAAAATAGGATTACCTTACTTTTTAAAATTGAAATTTCTCGCATTACTTAAAGGAACCATGCTTCTCAAATTGACCGGATCACATTTTATTTCATAAATAAATTCATTTATATGTATTAAATGTGAATTAAAAGCCAAACTGGTTCAAGCGAAGTTTTAGTGTGATTATTTGCCGCTCAAAAATTGACCCCCCTTTTTGAAATTTGTTGAGACTCAAATTGAGGGCGCTGTTCGTGACGTAGACCGAGGCACCGAAATTCATGGATCGACTCGATAGTCTGGACCCGGCCCGTATACACACACTAGGTCTACACGTGCAATTTCGTAAGTTGCAACAACAACTAACATCGAACTTACCCTGATTTTCTCCCTTTTAGCGAAGGCTCCTCGGGGAATGGGCCGTTTAACTGCTTTCGCCTTTATCTTTCTCACATCTGGGAACTTTGTTGGGATGGCAGTGGACTTGAGCATATTTGTAATGGTCATCCCAAAGGATTTGAAAATACCAGTATCGAAACACGACGGCTCAAAGTGGTCGCTACATAACGCTGAAAAGCTGCTGGGGCCGGACCTCTTTGCTCTTGTCACCTTCACTTTCGCCGTCCAAATTCTCCGATATTTCGCTTCAGTTGGAAATAAATGAAGGCTTACTCCACCCGTCGTTGTTTTGCTGCACCCAGCAGCCACACACCTTGTCGGCATGGCCGAAAAACACTATATTTTGCTTAGATTTTGGACGAAGAATTTTCGCCGTACAATGTACACACAATGCATACCCGTGATGAATGGGTAATGTGCCTCGATCTACGTCACACACTTATGTTAATGAGGGTCCCACTCAGGGGGCGGAGTAGCTTGGACAAACATTTTCAAAAATTGTTTTCTCATATTTAATCTGGGAAATAATTGTCTCTGGACACAAAATATCATTGTCAAGATAATACTTTATTGTTTTAAGCAGGAATAATGCAATATAAATCATAAATCATGTTTTAAAGGCGTTTAGGACACTTCGACAAAAAAAGTCAAAATACGAACTCCTTCTCTAGCAACATTATAATCAATGTTGTTTAGCCCTCGGCATTTTCTTTGGTGACGGATTTAGGAGAAAAGGACAAAGAGTACGTGAGTACGTCAACAGAGTTATTATCTCGAGGATGCAGTGCGCCCAAGGAGGACAGGAAGAGGGGCACGGCGTGGGACTCGCAGGAATGAGCGGGTGACGAGAACCAGGGGGTTGTCATTGCCCAAGAAATGGTTGCAGTCTTCCCATATTATAAAGTTGTTCACCTCCGCTACCGAAACGTGTTCGTGATAGTTTCTATACGGCAGGGAGGAATGAAGGAGGTGGCGGGGGAGGAGAAACCACGAGACTTGATTCTCAAGGAGTGGACGGTGATGGTGACACCCTATCCTGTAATCATCACGATATCTCGGATGATGAGTGCAGACGTTGAAGCCCGTCAGTCGCCTGAGGGGTAAGTGTATAACTCGATAGCAATACCAGAAAACTCATTGTGTGATAACGATCTGTCCAGCCACGCGACTACGGTACCTGACCGTTCGGCCAAGTCCAGGGATAGGCTATCCTATCTCCGGCTATTAAAATACCCTTCTGCTGGAAGGGGGTTGTCAAGACCTACGTGGACACTATGGATTGATAAAAATTGAAGTGTCAGGTTACAAAGTATACACCTTCACGTCAAAATAAGCTTCGCAGATATCTCATACAGGTGTTAAGATCGTCCATCGGCTTATAGGCCTATAATATGTAAGCTACTTTGCATTTGACGTACGGTATACATGAAAACATTCTACCAAACCTTTCGTTCTTGACAAAAACATTCCTGATTGTTTTTCAGTATCTGACTTTGTGGGCTGAACATACACTAAGGTCAAATTTGTGACGTGAAAGACCGAATAACAGGCCAAAATCAGAATATTTTAAATGCACTAAATTCACTCAATTCCCAGGGCTCGGTTTGAACTTCGGGATTATACAAAGAACATGTGCACAAGGCCCGTCCCAAAACATTCGCCTGTTTTATTTTTTTTTGTTAAGCTTTATTTGCTTGCTTATTGTCAGTTTCAGGGTGTATAATTATCACCTCGATGGTTGTTCTAATTTTACACTTGTAATGCATACGATATCACCCTAAACTGAATCTGCATACATTGAACTCTTGCATCTTCCAACATACATTTTGTTGATTTCCTTTCAGTATAATAAGCCATTGATCGTTTGTGCATAGCAGACAGATTGAAACGCCACACAATTTGCGATTAATCATTTTCATTAGTTTTGGAGGTAATATTTTAACAAGAGCACTTTAGCGCAACTTTAACATTTTCGTCCAACTTTCCCTGCAGTGCGCTAATCCGCGTAAACGGTGTCTGAGCAAGAAAAATTGTGACTTGAACAAAATATTGCAAAATTGAAGAGGGAAGGAGGAAAGTGCATTTTTGAACGAAGGCCAAACATAATAGGGGTTATTATTGTATTATGGATGCAATCATGTTTACAGCTGGGCTGCGTTTCATTTACTTATTATACATGCACTTATTTATTAGATGCATTAACGTTTGTTACATCCAAGGCAACCAATCAATCATGGATAACTGGGCGGTATGACGGTTGAAAACAAACGAAGCAAATCCTGGGTATGAGGGTGGTGTGCGGTACAGGTAAGAAGGAGAGATTGGAATCAACTTATAATTTGGCTTTTAGAGCGATATATGCAGGCCCGTTGATGAATTGGTCCCCCATCTGTCAAACCATAAGCATAAAGTTGTGTGTTTTTTTCTTGTGATGTGGACCCCTATCAAGCACTGTGCACCCCCCCCCCCCCCCCCCCCCCCCTAATGCCTGGAGCTGATGACGGGCCTGCCCTATGATGGTCGATATAAAAAAGCGTGTCAATGCAGGAGTGCAACGATGTAAAAACTGACTGTGTGTGTCACGGAAATGGGCTAAGGCGAGATTTCCACTCAGCATTCCTTCACAGCAGGTGTAACTAAACGAAATGTGATGAAATACATGTATACATATATCGTTTGAATATACGTTTTGACCTATATGTAACAGGAATTGGCAAACCGTTTGATCAACGCATTATGGCCTACGCACTAACAAAATGACCAGGGGTCATTTGTGCGCGTACACCCAGGAAGAAGTAAATAAAAACATGAATAAAAAGACGCAACCACTTAATTTGTTTTCACAGAGGCAAGTGTTTTTCCCGTCAACACGGCGAGATAAGCTTACTTCATGTTATATGCCATGCTCTTGCACTCTCTGAACCTCCTCTGCAAAAACATTGTGTGTTGTGCTTCCCTAGGTAAATGCATGGTTCAACTTATAGAATAACGAAGTTGACAGGGTGGATACTTCAGATGAGGTGAACATGAGATGAGGCGGTCTCGTGGGTACGTTCCAGGCGTGCAAACATAGTGCGGTGAAACATTAACTTGACCCATCCCACCAGGCATTTTGTTTTCTCGCGGAAGACTGGGAACAAGGTGAAGAGTTTCTAATGGCCTGAAACCTAAAGCCCAGAGCTTAATTACGGCATTTAGAAAACTGCAGGAATTTACGTTTTAAGAACAAACTGCAACTTCAAAAGTAAATGTACCGTACTTTACAAAGTTTCCAAAAGTGGCTATTTATTGTCAGTTTAAGAACAATTTCATGCACTTAAAAAAGAAGTAAACATCCAATTCCGCTACAAGGGGTCAACTAATGATTTTAATCTACAAATTTCCCGATTTGCCTAAAAGAATTAGTTTATCTTGCGCATGACATCACATTATTGTTTAGAGTGTCGGGTGTGGTTTTAGCGGAGATGCATGATTTATCAGGCATTGACGACATATATTTTTAAGGCCTAGGCCTACCCAGGGGTCAAGTGTTTAATAGTGCTCAGTCTCCTTTTTTTATTGCTTATTTTGGTTTTCTCGTTGTATGCCCCAAGAATCATCGAAAAGAAATTATGATGTGAAGCTAAATGTTCCATTGGCTGCTGAATTCAGAGACAGTTGCTGCATATTTGCTCCAATTCCCCACTACATCTTCACTCCTTATATCTCATACGCACCAAAATAATAGGCCTATGCTCCCTCGATTGCAACGTTGGCTGTTACAATTTGATTATGCGATTTCCCAATAGTTAGACCCACACGCTATATTATTTCCCGACGTGTCACACCCGCACCGTTCGTGAGGGACAGCTTTTAAAAGTCATGTCCCATGCACTAACATAACTGAGAAATCCCATTCAATTACTTCATAAGGGGCTACAGTTATCCTTGCCCTTGAGCGAGCATCGCTGTATGTCCAGAACAGGTAATAACAAATACGCATCTCGATCGTCAATGCATCTATTCTCACCGCCTACGGGTGGAGTTATCACTGTATACACGTATCCGTGGAGGATTCCCGACTTCATCACAAGCTCGATTGGTTTTGGCAAGCCCGGAATCCGTACATTAAACCCTTTTTTCGGATGAAAACGGAACTCTTACCATAAAGAAGGAAGCGGATAGGCTTAAGTCAATAGCAATATGGCAAATTATCCGATTTGCAGGTGCGATTTTTTAAGCATCATCAATCACGAATGGGAGAACTTTGCCAGTGGCAAGGGCGGTCGACAAATTATAATACAGTCCCCATGCATTCCACGTGGATGATGATGCTTGGACTGGGGAAAGCACGCGTCCGTCGTAGATACAGAACCAACGTTTGACGTTTTGTGAAAATACCCATTGTGTTTATTATTATTATTGAAGGACGTGTGATGAAATATCAATTTTTTGATACAGGCTTCGTGCAGGCTCCACCCATGCCCTGCCCATCTGTTTTTCCGATAGATTGATTGGAATATAGGCAGTCATTACCAAAGAATATGATCATGCGGATCATGTATATTTCAATGGATTCGCGCGCTTTCGTGTATTTTAACCAATAATAGTCTAGGCGAGATTTAAAATAGAAAAAGCGCCTGCTTAATTAACACTAGAGGAATTTTTGAGCAGAAGCTACTTAATTTTCTGTTTCTTAATGTAAAATGTTGAATCTTAACGTAAAAATCTGATTTAGAAATTAACAAGTAAAAACAGCAGACGACATACTAAAAGTTTGAAAAAAATAGTCGGACGTCACATTGCCTGGCATTATTTGTGTATATAAAATACAGCAGACACCAGACTAGCCGACAGATGGTTACTTTTATTGTACTCGGCAGCTTGTACTCAATTTGGCCACATGCTAATGCTTTTAGTTGCCAGATGCGAATAATAATAAGCTTCGTGATTACACTATTGTTGTAGCGTAGAATATTATTATTTTTCACCAGTAGCCAATTACAAAGCATGTATACCGTATTTTTTCCCTTTAATCGTAGTCACCAGCTGTCACAGGAATGGTAACTATACGGGGACGCGTATGCCATTTCACCCCACGATGCCTTTGTTTCTCAGTAATAATCACGGCCAAAATGTTAAAATTCTCAGTGGAATCCGCGCCTTTCGCGGCGTGATCAAGGGATCAACGCTCCCTTATCCTTGTCATGAGTCCTGTAATATACAGTGCGCGCGGCACGAGTCTTCAAATTTAACGTGATGATGTCGTCATGAGAGGGAAATGATCAGCAATATGAGAAGGTTAATATCGTGAGGTTTTCTAAGTTCGAAATACCGACGCTGCGTGCAAATAGACCTGAGCATCCTCTACATACAGAACCTGGTGCTTTGTTCATCGAAAAACTACATGCACTTCAGTTCCAGGCCAATTTAATGTTTCAGCCGAGAAAACATGATGGGAAAATTAAATCAATTTGATGGGTTGTATGTCATAAAGCCACTGTCTAATTGACAAATAAAGTGGGTGAGAGGGTGAGACCTGTCAGCCTGGAAAGGGGGTGGCTGCACTTCAATGTTTGCACTTGAAAATGTACCCCTAGGCCATGTGTAACATGACGCAGTTGATTACTACGAAACAATGCTGAGTTTCCACTCGTATATTATGCGGAGTGTAACACCGGAGTGCTAGGGTCGTGTTGGAAGCCAACATTAATATACTAGATTGTGTTTTCATGGCCATAATCCTATACTTGGGCGCATCTTTAACGAAAGCGGAAAGGTGCGAGCAGAAACTTGTGGGCGGAAACTGAATTAAAATTTTGTTTGGGCAGCTAATTGCAAGAATCATTAGTTTGGAGAAGAAGTGTGATCATTCAGCCTTTTTTTCTGTTTTTGAACGTGCTAAGGAAGGAAATTATAAACACAACGACAGCAAGACGTGATCGCCGGTCACGTTTTCTATTTCGTGACGGTGAGTGGCTTTGGGGAAGTACTATCCTCAATCGCGTTGTCTTCACGACTGCTGTTAGACCTAAAGTTAACTTTTAAACCAACTCAAAGTTGAAAATGCTCCAGGCATTGGGATACATTTTGTGGAAGCTTGGGGGGGGGGGGGGGTGTGGGAGGGGGGGTGTGGGGGGGGGGGGGGGGGGGGGGGGTGGCGGCGGTGTATATTTTTTCAAACTCTATATGCGCATATTACAATTTCTCACGTCTTCAAAAGTGTTGGAGCATGCCCTACCCGCCTCCCAGATCGCTACACATTATGTATGTCCACACTTATGATTACAACTGATAACTTTGTGGGTGAGACATGGGAGGTGGATTTCAAAGCAGGTTTTTTGCTAATTTTTGTTTTCTAGACATTCCTGCATCATTTTGTGATTGCACTGAAAAAAAGATAGGCTGATTCACTGGATATGTAGCAAATTACTAGGTCTTCTTTAAGATGAAATGAAGGATAATGTTCATAACATGGACAGACATCCTTGAATCATACAGGTATATTCTTGTTATAATTAATCCAGCCCTTGTTCCATTTATATTACTTGTTCAATGTAGAATTGTTATCACTCAAACTAAAAGTAACCTATTTATTATTTATGAAGTTAGGATGCGACTTGAACAACGTTCATAACATGGACAGAATTTTGTGACAAATGTCTGTCCCTGTTATGAACATGAAGTCTTGAAGATGTACACCCTGTAGTTAAAAAATATACCTGGAGGTTCAACCTAAGATTGGCCAGTGGCAATCCCTCAATGGATAGCTTTACATTAGGGTCAACATTTCAGATAATTCATGTATTTCATTACTACTTCCCAACAATTTAAAATGAAATGTTATGAACATTAAATCTTGAGGATAATCCTCTGTAATTCCTCCAAACCTGAGAAATTTATCAAACATTTTGGTGGGCAATGTTCTTACTATAGAATATTGGATGTAGAAAGAGGGAAAACATGACAAATTACTTCATGTATGGACTCCTGTCCCTGGTTCCCTCTAAATGTCACACTTTTGTAACCGTTATATAGTGTGGAAAGACCCATACATATATATTGCAAAATTAGCTCAAATATTAGTTTATAAATTTAGCGGCATTTGCGGGAAACCTAAAGGTAAAATTGCGCGTAATCTCACGAACAACGATGAACCCAACAATGCTAGGCGAAGTTCATAACTATCCGGAAAAGGCTGAAGACGATACTTTTTTCTCAAAGGATTATTTCCTTAAAATAGAAATAAAGGTTTTTCGAGATCGGTTCCAACCAAAACTGGTTAACCAACACCAGAGTAAAGATTGGCGTAGCTTGTTCCGCGATAATTCGTCTCCGTTACGAAGGAAAGCTGCGCCGAGGCGGTTTTGGTTTCGTGAAAATCAAATCATGGCGCGTTTCCATCCCGATTCCTTGAATCAACGTCTTCAAGCAATTTCACACCGCACAACCTGGCCATGAAACAAAAGTAGCCAACGTAAGAAATGCGCAGTTGTGGTTTAGATTTTAGTCTAAGCACGGAATGATGTTATTCTGCACTGCGGCCTAATTTTTCGTTTGAATTGAGGGGTAAACGAATAATTGACATCCGGATATTCAGACTGGCGCTGCACATACTGCAGCCTGTACGCAACCAAAGCGCCAAGGGCACCACTCTGAATGCCAAAGGTTCGACTTTTCCGAACCAAATAATGGGCGTCCCCGAAATTACTTTCATCGGTGATTTTCAGACAAACGACGCATTTTCAAGGGATAGTCATGTACATTTTTATCGTCTACTTTTGAATGATTTGTCCCTTTAACCTGATTCCTTTTTCTCTCCTTTCGGCCTGCAGGCTAGTATTAAAAATATTTGCTCCCTGTTACTTCGGTCCTTTCGGCCACATTACGCAAGTCTTTCCCCGATATCCTTCCTCTAATTATGGACAGTTTCTGACCTTTCTAATACTGGACAGATGTGGGGGAGGGGGTTCTCGGAAGCAGTATCTTTTCGGTAATTCTTAGGGTGCCACACTATTCCCGGTTAGCATAGCAACCGCGGGTTTTAATCAAGAGTCGTGAAATGCTTGGGTACGGAAGGTGTTACCTCGCTCCCGCCCGAACGTGACTGTCCCCTAAGATCTGATAATGACGGGAGAGAGACAAACATACGAGGGTATACGGGAAGCGGTATAGGTGAGAGGGTTAACAACCTCCAACTGCAAGGAACCCACTGACTGAGAGGCTTACTATAAATCCACTGAATAAAAATTGACATTTCATTCGCTGTTTTGACTCGCACATGTTTTCCTGTACGTGCACTGTATATATCTCCGAGGACAACAGAAGAAAGGAAACACAAAGAAACCTTTCAGTCCTCGAACGTAGAGTCTTTTGTTGAAATCGGTCCTCGAACGTAAGGATACGTGCTTAGTCTATGGGGGTTGGTTATGTTAAAGGAACAATAGGAAACACAAAGCATTGTCCTCGGACGTATTGGGGAAGTACGACTGGATGCATTAATGTATGGATGGAGGCCAAAAGAGGAGGATAGTCTCAGTGAGTATGTAATGAGATGCGCATCCCTCACCACTGGGAAATATATTACAGAGGTCTGTCCATCTCGGTGAGAAAAAAAGCAAACAAAATGTTTTCGTATACAGTGCATCTTATCATGCGACGGTCATTTTGTGTCGATTAATTTGATATTTAAATGTAGTGTTACATGATTGGTCGTTCTTGCAATTTTCAGAAATGGGCGGATTTTGGGGTTCGTATTTTATAGGAAATATTGTTCCACTGACCTGTTCAAAGTTTTGTGTTGTTGGATGGCGAAAACAACGAGAGAAAAACGGCGCTCGTTTTCAACCGTCGGGCGGATGATAGCCTTTAGTCATGGCGCGCGTGGCTACCTGGACGCGTGACGCGCCCCGAATGCCAGCATGTCCGGGGCGCGCCACTCGTCCGGGGAGCCACGCGCGCCTTTTTCCAACAATTTCCAGCAGAAAATCGTTGGAAAACGATATAAATTTACAATTTTTTTTACAACGACAGCACACCTGGTGCCATCATTTCACAGGATGATTGAGACTACTATTAACTTACAGTCTAGTAAGGTATTTCGTAATAATTCAGTAAAAAAATTGGAGGATTACCAATCGTGTACACTACGTTTAATAATGTATGTTTATAGTATACAAATATTTACTGCTTCGAGTGGTGTAGTAAAACTAGCCTCCCGAGGTGATCCATTGAGCATTCTATTTTCCCGAGGCGAAGCCGAGGGAAATTAGAATGCTCAATGGATCACCGAGGGAGGCTAGTTTTACCACACCACGAGATAAAAGCAGTAAATATTTGTTTTATAACACCTCACCCACAGATTCTGCTTGATTTAAAGATGTTAACATTATTCAAATCTAAATACAGTTAAAATGGACTTTTATTTCAATACAAAATTAGTGAAAAATTTATTTTCTCTTTTTAAAACCACCCCTTAACGAAATGTTTGAACCCAGTTCTGTAGCGCTTGCACTTTGGAACAATACGCGTTAAGCCCGGTTCATACTTCATGCGAATGCGAATGCGAAGCGAATTTACGACGTCAACGCCAAATATTCGCAATGCGAATTCGCAAAAGTTGAACACATTTCAACTTGTGCGGATTTTCGCTGCGAATGGTTCATGATGTGAAATTCGCTTCGCATTCGCATTCGCATGAAGTATGAACCGGGCTTTACGCGCAACGCTCAACGCGCACACCCGCATGCATCTGCACACAAATACCGCGCCATGTGTATAGTACTTTGGTTGCTAATGGTATAGTACTTTGGTTGCTACGGGTATAGTACTTTTGGCGTTGCACAGGAAGATAGCAAAAATAGAAAATGCCATGTGACTCGCTCTCGGCCAATCAAGACACAGAATCTGTGGATGAGGTGTTATAATTACACCTATTTCCCACTGTAATATCGGGTTATGGTTAACGACAATAACTCCAAGATAAAGTTCAATTCTCCAGGGATACTGAATACAAAACACCGAATAGCAGTCGGGTGTAACATGATGATTTTAATACAACTTGTGCCCTTTGGGACAAAATGACAACCTCAACAGGACACCTTTACCCTAACATATTTGGACGGATGTGCCTCTCAACATGTCAGAGGAGTAATGAGGATATGGTTAACATGAAGGAGATTATGGAGCGCCTTGCAGATCACGCTCGGCAATGTTAATCAAGTCTTATAAAATGACAAAGATGTAAAGTTGATTTGGATCAAGTACATATTGTTTGTGTCATTTCCATAAACAGTTAAAAAACGTCTCTGCCAGACACTTGAAAATACACAATGCTCTTCGTCTCATGGGTGATGCTATATATGATATCCCAAACTATACCCACACAAACTGCTCCGTGGACCCTTTGTTCCATGGTAAGCGAGTATTGACTCCGTTTAACTGCCCACGGCAGTCATCTTACCACTAGTGGTTTCCACTAGCAACGGAAGCCGAAATACGGGGCTTTAATAATTCTCAGATACTCGGGTTACGATGCAGCATTATAAAACACATTCGTCAATATGAATAGTCACCGCGTGTAATGCACAACCTTAAGACGCTGTGAAGGGGATTTTTAGACGAAGTCTGGCACTAGACTGTGGTTCCAGAGACCCAGGGGGACAGAAAATGTCCCTTGTTTAAGGGAAGGTTGTTTGTGTTCCCGACTTCTTCCATTTTCATGGATTGTAAGAGAATCTCGATTTCTCTGATCAGAAAGCATTACCTGTGAAAAAGAATATCTGATACAGATGTAACGTAGCAAAGTAGCTAATATTCGAGGTGTACACGGGTGTATGATGTATGTGGTCAACAATCGCGATCTATTCGTGATGGTGCAACAAAGTTTCGAAAAGTACAGCCTGTGTATTTTTCGTTGAAACAAAATTGGTAGAATTGTGTTGGATTACGATGCCTCAAGTGTTACTTTCTGTTATTACATGATGTTATACAACATTTTTCTCAAGGCGATATTCTTGTGCGTACGTGTGTGAAGTAGTATTATACAACGCCTGAATAAATCCCCGTCATCTGATTGGTGGATCGTCGATCACGTGCATTGAATTATTCGTTCCATCGCACGGCGCGAAGTTACATCAAACGGTAGGCGTTTGATGTAACTTCCCTAATTTCACGGTCACTATTGGTGGCGCTACAACACGGCTGTCATTGGGCTGGTTGCCGGTCCCCCCATTGTCCTTCGGACTTCAAATGTATATTATATACATATCGGGACCGGGAACTAGTCTAGCATGTTATTCACACAAAATGGCTGACGATGTTGCTAACAGACGACGAAATATTGGAGCTCGTAGGCGATGCTGACGCTGCTAACACAAAGAAAAAAATGTAATATGCAGTCAAACGATTAGATGAATTTGCAAGACACGCAGGAACAACAATTGAGCCTTAACTGATTCCAAACTGGACAACTTTTTGTCGCGGTTTTATGCGGGACTGAGAAGGTAAAACGGTACGTTGTACCATAGTTGTACACAAAGAAATCCATGCAAGCAATCTGTCGAGGATATATTCAGGCGTTGTATAAAACAAATAATTAATGTTTCACATTCGTGCAATGGAAATACTAATGTCATTCGGAGACAGATCGCCTAGTGGAATGGAACATTCAATCTGTCACCTCATGAAATGATTCTTACCACTGCACTCATAAACATTCATTATTTGTATAATATCACACACTCAACTCCTGCACTGACGTAAGCTCAGTGTTACAGTTTGAGAAGAACACATCTAAAGGGTTATTCGTGGAAGTAAATTTGATTTGAGTACGTGCAGCAGCCGAGGCATAATTGAATTATTCGCGAGTTTCACAAACATGGAAACGCGTTTCAATCTCGACCAAACAGCACAGAAATATGGAGACGACAAAAAAGAATTGAATTAAAGTATGCTAAAAAAGTAATTAAAATATATAAGGCACATAGTCAATTCCAATTGTAAATAGCAAGCAATATGACTTGCACGCTCAGAAAATGTTATTATGTATGCCTACATTCATTTTGTTTCTTAGTTTGTGCATTGCGTATGCCTCCAAGGGTTTCCAATTACCGACGACATTGTGTCTTCTCGTGTATAAGTCAAGGAGTTATGTTAAGTATATACCGGTATACAGTTTTGAAGTCTGCACTCTTAATTAGGCATAGGAAATTCACAGGAAAATTTGGGCTTCTCCTAATGGAGTCCTATTGAAACGTGGGAATTTTTTATTTTTTGTTATCCAAATGGGAATCTATAGCTCGAGAGGACTTGAATACCATCAGCAAGAAAAAACGTTTCATGCATGCAGGATATTAAGAAAAAAAGTAATAGTCTCCGATGACGAGTTTAGTGAACAAAAAAACTTTGGAGAGAAACAAAGAAAAATTCAAATTCAAACTTGGGTATTGCACCACGTAGAGCTGGCTAGATGTTTAACGAGGACATCAGCGTACAGGATATATACACCTGATTATGAAGCTAATAAGTGATTGTATACGCTCGCTAGCTCAACCTTTTTCTCTTTCTTTTCTGCTTCGGTTCGTTGACACATTTTAACACTATGCAAGGATAAAATTGCGAATGTGTCATAAAGGAAAAGACAGACAGAGTAGGAAGGTTAGACAAATAAAATATCAAACTTGATGATAAACGAAGCACCAAGCACTTAATGCATCCATATGCGTCTAAAAGGGTATTCCGGTTTTCTTAAGAATTACAAGCCTAATGGTCAAGAATCTTGATTTTCAAATTAACGATCGTATGTCCTTCCTTGACAACAATTAACTGCGCTTATATAACTTAAGATGGAGGCTTTAAGTGTTTTGGAAGAAAATATAATTCTAGTTTTTCCCAAACTAGCCCCAAAGTTGTTTTTTTGTTCATGAAATCTAATCGTTGCAACATCGCAAACGCGTACGACATAAAATCACCACGAGGCACGTGCCGATGCGAAAACAGAGTCAAATCTGAAATGGCTTAGGACGTTCTTAATCGAAAAAGGAATCCGATATGAAGACAAATTTAACACTTTCTCCGATGTCCAACACATGGGAGAATTCCTCTGCAGACTGAATATTGTGTTCTGTCGCTCGAAAGAGAAACTCGCGACATTAAACGGGGGTGTGGTGTGGCTTGTGAGACTGTAAGGAGGGTGCTATTATTAGTGGGCGGATGGTACCTTTGACACTCTTTCTTAGTCCGTTTCTGTCGTGCTGTCTGTTGTTATCTTTTATCCGTCTGCTGCATTAAATCAATGTTGATAACCACGTCCCAATTTTCTTTTAATTCCATTTCTTCTTCATTTGCGTTTTCTAGACAATGCCATTCCTCGCTATCCCATTAATCACCGAACATATCTCCACATAATTGCATTCTTTTACTGCTCACAACACGCATGTGGGTGTTTGGCAGCTTGTCGTATCAGTTCACAGGCGCCTTATAGCTCTAAATATCCGGAAACTGAGGAGAAGGAATCCATTATGAAAACAGCAATTCGTCAAATTTGTCCACGGCATTCATCCGTGATGAAGTGGGAATGTCTGCGCTTAAATAGCGAACTGATGTTTTGCAGGAAGCTTTTTTTTTGTATTCGATTAAAGGTGATTAGAAAGTTGATGGTTGGATGTGGATGGAGCTGTCTGAATCTGATTTCAGTGGGGCGAAATAATACGGGATTAGAGGCACTGCCTCATATGTTTAATTTTTCGAATAAATGCTAGAACTTCATGTGAAATCTTTATGGCTCCTTGTTACAGGTGTTCTGAACAATTGGAATATCGTTATTGCAGCAATGCAGAATCAAAGAAAGAACTAGGAGGGGAAAAGTTAACATGAACAAACTAAAAACACTTGAAATTTTCTCATTTGCAAATTATAAATATCGGGTAGGCCTAATTACAAGGTTTGGTATTAGGCTTGACATCTGTCATGATGTTCACTCTTGTGCAGTTGAGAAAATTGTTGGATTTTGCAGTATAAATCTGGTGAGTCTTTCAGTCTAAAATCTGCCTCGAATTTTATATTTTTTTACAACACATTGAAAACCACAGGGGATATTTTGGCTGAAATTAAGATTGTTCGAATCATTTCTTCACATTCATTCCACCGACAAAATATTCAATGTTAGAGTTACTTATGATGGGGTATAACGAGAAACGGAATTAACACACACATACTTCAAGCAAACAACATATGATGATATTATTTCTGCAACAGTTACAAAGTGAATGGCAGTCCTATAACAAACAGTATTTTTTTAAAACAAAAAGCCAAAATGATAAAATACATGTATGCGGCTTGTAAATACAATTCTTTGACATAAAGCACGGTATCGTATTGAAGCATACAGTTTACTATCCAGGGCCACATGCTTCTACAATTTCTAATAAAACTAAACTCGAAATTTTCACACAATTTATTGTCAATAAAGAAAACATGAATGTCAAATTTTATTTGAAACAGCTGATACTGACTGCTAATTTACAGAAACTTGGACGAATATCGTTTAAGAATGGTTTCATATCGTTACCAAATGTCTTACAAATTCGTGTTACGACCGTACAATGACAAATTCTATGAAAAAAGTATCCTTCCCTATATATAGAATGCAATGATTATAAATTATTGACCGAGAGCATCTTTGAATATTAAGAAAACTCCCTTGGGGCACTAGGATGACTTCAAAGTCATGCCCGTGAATATATCGTACAGATTACGCCATTACGCTGATCAAGAAAAGCAGAATCAGCCACGCTGGGCTTTAGATAATCATCAGTGTTTTATGAGGTTGTAAAAAGAACACCTTGTGTTCCAGTCAAACACAAAGGTGCCGCTTCTGAAAAAAAAAACACGAACCCATCGGAAAGAGATTGCTTATTAATGACAAAACATGCCCACGGAGCTTCCAGGTTGAACAGATTGATTGGACGGCAAAATCGAGGAAATTACGTTGTGTTACTGGGACTGTGCCAACGCTTTCACGGAACCAACCTAGTAAACATAATGGCCTGCACTCTTTTTACAACAATTTCACGCATGGATAATTCGTTAAATTGTTTGATCTGGATGCAATTTCTCGGCGTAGTCCTAGGAGTAAGGCATCGCGCCGCGACTAAAACGGAAGATGTGGAAAAAAACATGCAGATCCATCAAGCCAAAACATTCTACCAGAGTATGAACCGAAAGAAATACGAACATGAAGCAATCTGTCCAGAGACGCGATTCACCCTCTGAGGAGGTATGATCCACGGTATCAAAACCGATTGCATTACACTAATGTTCTAAACTAGACCAGTGGCTGGATATAAAAGGTACGGTATAGAATATTGCAGTCTTCAAAAGTTATATTAATTTGCACACTGGTATGACACTACATTCTTAGACATCATTCAGAGAGCATTATAAACAGGGCAACTTGGCACAATTCTTGTATTTGACATACAGAATCGCTCATTATTTAGTATGTTGGTCATGTACGATTTCAAAATAATTGCCATTGTTTTCCAAGATGTTCATAACGGGAAAACCTACACTGTAAAACAGTGTTTAGTAATTATACACTTTTCTAAACACACATACTATCAGTTTGTAAACACGTGTACATACTAAACATGTTTAGTGTATTGATGGATAGTATTTAGCCATTGAACATTGATGTTTAGGAATTGGACACGTACTGTTTAGCTTAAACATGTTTACAAACTGATAGCAAGATTGTGTTTAAAACACAGTTTTTAGAGTGTAATCAACAACAAAAAGTGTGAAAATGCTGTATTTTTCAAAATTAAATTTACACCCAATATGCCACTGGGAGCAGGTTAATATAAAATGTAATTCTGACCATCTCCCAGCGGTAAACGCTGAGTGTCCGCAGCATGCCTTATTTAGTTTTCAATTCACCAGCAAGCTTCAAATGCTCTCTCCCGATAATGAATTCTATGAAACTTAGCGTAGAGTGGATAAACAAAGGGACAAATTATCTGCACGAGTCTATAATAAAAGAGCACTCTCAAGTGTAATTAAGTAACGTGTAGAGGACATTACACGCTGGGTTTGAATATTTCCAACTGGCTATCTTAACCTTTGGGAAGGCGCTTCGCGTTAAAGCGTGTGCGTGGCAAGGATTTGGGAGATGATGATTGTGTACTTTTTAGGAATTTATTGTGATTTCTTTCTTTTTTTGCAGCAACACTCATTGCTTGACAAAAGGCAAAGTTATTATTTTTATTTGATACATTTATTTTCATAACTAAGTAATCAGAGAATTGTGTCATTCTAGGAAAATACGTTGTTAAAATTATTTTTGAAAGGCGTAACAAAAGTGTCAGGATTTTATATCTAGCACGACAACTTGTTGGTTACGTATTTGATGGCAAGATGCCACGTATACTGTTTGATTAACATTTCAGTTTTAGATGTATCTTTTCAATCGTGGAGGTCAGTTTTGGAATTAATTCCTAGGGATTTGGAGAGAGGTTTCACAGCTGCAATGAACTACAAATTAATTGTCGTGCGAAGAACACCGTCGACATGAGCAAAGTTGCACTGATGCAATTAATAAAAATATGACTGATTTTCCCATTATCAGCCCTATATGCCTCATCCATTTACACAGCCAAGCTGTCAGTTGATGCAAAATTTATCAGGTTGCTCCGAGTAAATCCGGAGGAGTAAATTCGTAATGGTGAACCACTCACGCAGGAATTACCGCTTCCTATAGCGGAGATGCTAAATGTACCGGTACGCAGCGTGTCAGGGGACGTGCGCTTAATTTAAATAGTGCTACGTAGAAAGACAGAAACTAGAGGTGTTAGATTGAAAACATCAACGACCTTGTCTTACTTTTTACACAGGTATGGATGTCTCGAATAGTAGTTATAGTCTGAAGACCATGGGGCTATCGATAGATGTACAGGTTTTTGGACTTAGGTCAGGCGTTGTAACAGTAGCACTAGGCAGGTAGAAAGCACGGGCGAGATTACAGTATGGTACCACGAGGATAGAAACAGAAGGGCTACTAAGTATGAGCTATCGATTTCAATACAAGAAAGTGCAATAAGTCAGCTAGTGTAATAGAGAAAACAGCAAAGCGATCGGACGGAAATCTGAGTCACGACCCGATGGATCTAGGAGATAGTAAAATATCAACTCTGCAAGAGTACACACGCAATCACACAGGGTTAAATATTAAGCAGCATTTCAAAGGAAAATATTCAATTCTGCCCCTAGAAATTTGAGAGCGTATAGGTTTCGACAATTCACTGTCTTCAAGTGTGCAAAACCACAAATTTTGCAAGATGCTAATACAAAAAGCAAACAAATAGATCATGTGGGTCACTCTATAAATTTTGGTGTCCCTGTTACATCTGACATGTTAAACATTTTGCAATTCAGGACACATTCTTTAATGCCTTCTATCTCCAAGAGTGATTATGTAAAGCAAAATACCTGCCAAACAAGTAAAAAATATAGTGTCACGTGAATTTTAATGATACTTTATGAGAAATTACGCAGGTCAAGTGTAACAGGGACAACAAAAAATGTCATACTTTTGGACCCCAAATTCATAGAAGGACCCATTTACCAAATTCTCTTCCGAAAAGAAGCTGGTCTCCCAACAATTTTACAATAGATATATATTGGCAGAAAAGTTTCTAAACACGTACGGTACTTTTTACATGAACTTTTTACACTCAGTATTTTTTTCATGAATACATTTTGATTGTTATATCTCCGTCTTGGACTCTGTATTTTGATTGGCGTAGAACGATCACGTGTCCGGTCTATAAAAACGACTGGCACACTCCAAGCATGATATCACACATCAGCGCAGCCAGCTAGCTACAATGTATTGAGCTGTATCATTGGTACCCACGCTACACTGTTAACGATTGTAAACTATAGTGGGAGTCGTGCAGACGATCAGCTGTTTTGATTTGTTTGAGTTAATTTCAACCGAGCAAGGCAAGTTGAACTGAAACAAACTGGGTTTGGCGATATAGGCCTAACAAAACAATTGGTAACTGCTGTGATGTGAGATATGACATTTTTAACACCCTCGGGGACGCATGGCACCCTCGGCTTCACCTCGGGTGCTATGCCCTCCCTCGGGTGTTAAAAACGTCATATCCCACATCACAGCAGTCAACAATTGTTCAATATAGCCACAGGAAAAAAATAAACGTGGGAAAAATATAGGAATATAGATTGTCATACCCTGACACACTGCTACTTTCAGAGGTGATATTTCATAAGTGGGAATATAAAAATATGTTAATCTGCCCCAAGCGGTGTTTTTAAACAGTTAAAAATACATAAAATCAACTGCCTTTATGGGCGAAGTAATGTTTTGCCATGCACTGCATGGCTGTTGATTTATTATTTAGGTCACAATTGCTCGTGTAATATCCACCGTACTGTTTTCCAGTGTGGAAAGGCTGACTGGGATGGATTTCGTTCTTTCCTGCCGGTGCGGCTTGGTCATCGGTACTCAGTCTTGGTCCTGATTTAGTAGCCGCGGAGATTTCCTAATGAATTAACGTACTGGCCAGATCAAGACTCATTCTCAACCTTGGTACACCCCCAGCCTGTGCAGCCGCAATTGCCCATCGCAACCGCTTTTTTAAAAAAGAAATACCACCTGCTGTTTTAGAGAACGCCAAGCAGCAATTTGCTAACGCTGTTGCTGATTCCATTGCAACTCAGACGCTTGGTTCTCGGGACTTTTGCCTACAGTGAACTCAATCGGACCAAAATTGTTCCACAGAATTATGTACATGTAGTACGAATGACTGTAAAACAGCCGTCTTTTGATCAATACGAAATGTTTGAACATCATCAAATTACGTTCACACATGATGTGATGCTCACTTCAGTGTCGTGAATTATTTATAAAAAAAACGTATTGTTTGTCAGTCAGTCTGTTTGCCTGTCCGTCTGCTATTGTTAGTAATTATGCGTTATTATAATAACCAGTATTTTTTTCAACGTACAGTTCAAATGTCCTTTGGCTATTGTAAGGAATTGAAATAACTGAATCATGAGTACGAAATAGTATCCTATGTTATCACAACCATACCTGATGGCTATATCTGCCATCTCAGCCAAGACTACTTTTTTCGTTATTACTGTTGAAAGAAAAAACATCAATGCAGATCTCTTATAACATGATAACAAACTCGGCTGTCGAGGCCGAGATACAACAGTAGAAAGTCAAAGTCCAAGTCAAATTAGCAAGACAAATCCAGGAGGTATATCGGGCTGACAATTCAAATCAATGAGGACAAGCCCTGTCATGTGTTATCACAGCCAAGCGGGATGCTGTCCCAGCAAATCCCACACGTGAAATCTAATTTCACAGGGTAATTTGAAAATACAAGTATTCCTCCCTTCCCTGACAATCACAAACGGATTCATCAAAATTGTCTTTTTTTCCTTCGGTAGAAATCCAACAAAACGACCTTGTGGTGGACAAGGTGGGATAGATATACATGCTGATATCCGAGTCATATTATTGTATTCTGTTTTATCCAACCCTCTGTTATATTCTTTTATAATCGAGCTCTCCAAAACTTAACTGTAGGCCTACCATCCGCGTTCTAATTTCTATATGTCCTCTAAAATATCATTGAAATATCATCGGAACCATCACGGAACTCCAACCAAGTCCACTAACCAACAGATAAAATTCGGATTTCCTTTCTGTCGGATTCTACTATTTGTATCATCTCGCAGTCATTGTCTGTCTGTCTGTCTGTCTGTCTGTCTACTATCAAAGCTAGGACGCACCAATTGGTCAAATAAAATGAGCGATTACGATGAAGCAATACATGTACATGGTATTTGAGATGTCATGCGTGTCACGCGTCAGAATCACCCGCCTATTTGCGGTATAAATATTTACAGTACAAACTCAACAGAAATTAATAACGAGCAATTCATTAACTCAAGTCTAATTCGTTGGCCGGGGGATCTGTCATGCACTTGTAAGCATAGAGCAATGAATCCTCCATGCTGTAAGTTACCCCGCCCTTTCACCCACTTGTAAAATGTGTGTGTGCGTTGATGTCATGCACCAACGAAAAAATGGTAATGGAAATACGGGAACAGTTACACTTGGCCAACAACAGAGAAAGGGCGATCATCATCATCATTTTGTTTCGCGTTTATGACTGCAAAATGAAAGAGACCGACCGGCACTGTGTGAGATTTTCGTTAAATTGAGACGTAGCCTACGTGCTGTAGCCTAATCCACGGCGACTCTTTACCATGGATACGGTACACGCGAAGATCCTCACAAATCAACGGCGTAGCCCATTTATCTTCCCGATGAGTCACATTCCTCTTATCGCTCCTGAGTATGCTCTCTTAGCATACATACTGGGTGTTTCTTTTTTGAAACACTCTTTGTGAGGATTACTTCTGACGCTAACATGACATGATATGCTCGTGCAACATTTCGCCTGAGTAATATGGCATGTCTTGTGTTTATCAAACGAGACCGTGCCCGGAAACGAGTCGGTCAATATTTTTACCACCACTATCTGTCATAGTGACACGCTTGAAAAATGAAAATACACCGATTTGCTTTAAAGGTGTGATATAGCTTTCGTGACTTTCAAAAACCAAATTGATAAGGCCTAATTTAAATCTGAAAGCCTACTGTTTACAAAGATGGTACCTGTCCCAATCCTCCTGAGAAATATTTCCGTCTGAAATGCTGTCATCTTCGAGAAAATCTGAAGACCCCCAAATATGTTGTGGCTTAAAACCAGGGGCCTGTGAACGTGCTCAACATCACGTTTTTTTACTACTTTCATATTACTTGGTTTCAGAAGTTTGTTATTTCAAGTATGTTGAATCACACAAAGTATGAACACTATCTGCAACTATGAGTTATGCCGTACAACGCGTCTGAATGCTAATGAGAACGAACACCAGGGAAACAGCATGTAAACCAGTACGCATTTATGTTTGTGCACAAATACAAGCAATGCAACTGCATCGCATTTGGTTTTGCTGTAATTTTCAGAAATAAATGGATTGGGGGGGGGGGGGGGGCTAGTATTTTATAACATGCTGGAAAATACTGTAACACTGACCTGTTTAAAAGTTCCCTGACCATACCTTAGACAAAACGGAGCAATTTATAGACGTCAGGGAATTATCAGGTCGGGGAACTAGACTATTTCCAACGATAGTCGGCCGACAATTGTTGGAAAAACGATATAAATTTCCACTTTTGTTTTTAATGTTTGCAAATGTTGCAAATGTTGCATACAACCTTTCAAAACGTGCTAAAGTAGCGTATAAGACTAATGTTAGTCTGTGACTGCTCTTGACAAAATATCAGATTCAACATCAACAAAGTGGTACACTCTGAAATTTTTTTTCCGATTTATACGCGAGTGATAACACAAATCTGTCAATTTGGGCCTTTTAGATGATTCTTGTAAGCAACTTGCTACGGTAGTTTGTATCATTTCAAGGGCCTCAAATTTCAGATTTAGTGACCTCTAGGGCATGAAACTGGATTTTTTTTGTAAGTGCAGTACATCACTTGCACCAAGCTGAATTAACTAAACAAAAGGTTGAATAGTTGCAAACATTGAGGAAATTATATAAAGCTTTAGGGAAAAAACAAGTTTTTTCAATAATTTGCGCGATTGACAACTGAGAAACAAAAGATGAAAGATCTGTTTCAACGACACACCGCGACATTTAGGAAATGTGTACAAAATTATACAAATTAACGATGACGGGTTGGAACAAGTGGGCAGAGTGCGTCCATTATGACCTTGTCCGTTCCATTAACAGTGGCTGCATGATTCCTCTTAATTAATTGACTTTTAAATATTCATGGCACGATACTTATTACCATTTTGTCGGCAGGATGATACATTTAATGTCATACATCTAGAAGCGGTTTTTGCTTTCCCGTAATTTCTGCTGCTATAAAATTAATAATATCCACCAATATACATGTACTTTAAGGATAAGGAGAAGGGAAATGGGTATACAGTCCACCACGGTGTTTCTACGCAACATTAGTGGAATCCACATTGGTGATGATCCTTTTTCAAAACAAATTTATAATCTTCAAAAATACTTAGAATGTAGAACATAATATAATGCAGGTATCATATAACTTTGCCATAGACGCGTGCACAATTATTTTTCAACTTTAATGTAACCTAACTTAAATATCCCCTGTCCTACCCCCACGAATTTTAGTATATTTTCGTTTTGGACCATCCTTTATCGATATAACTCACTTGCGACAGTAAAATTCTCACTCCTTAGGGGGGCTGCGTACTTAGGGAAACACTGAAATGTCTCCCTAATTCCACTTGTCTCCCTAGGGTATATAAAATGACGACAAATTGTCTCCTTAAGGGTACTTTTGTCATTATATACCAAACTTTTAAGTCTGCAAATATGAAATACTTACAGATTTGTTTGGCAAAAATGGTACATTGCACCTTCAATGTAGGCCGATACACAAGTACATTTTGAAGAAAAAACCGAAAATACTGTTGCCATGGCCGTTTTGCCATGGTTTGGATGCTTTCAACACTAAATTAGATATTTTCTGATTTTAACACAAGAAGGTCTTTTTGTTTAACTAGCGATAACTAACATAATTTACAAGAATGTTGTTTGCCTTTATAGGTTTCCCTTCCAATATATAGCCAATTCGTGAATGTTTATATGCAAAAGCGATACTCAGTAGAACTGTGGTGTTAGATTTTAACACTAAACTGGGTGTTAAGATTGGCGTTAAAATAACACCAGCAACGATATTTACAACCGGACAGATGAAGGTCCATTCCGAAGGGTAAGGTCTGTACAACGTAAATGAAGCATCAAATTTAGTGTTATTTTATTATTCCAAATTTAGGTGTTGAGTAATACCAAAATCCTTGCCAAAATTAAACAGCACGGCAGAATTAAATGGCACTATTTTCGGTTTTCAATTGCAAATCATAATCAAAATGTTTTTTTCATTGCTACAATTAAACACTACGAAGGACAGTATAGTGTTTTCTTAGAAGTGTTTGGTGTTTGGTTAATTCCGGAACTGGAGTTAATGCACACAGAAATCCTTGCTTAAAATAAATACCAAAAAGTGGCTAAATTTTACATCCACGGTGTACATTCTAACACCACAGTTTTTGAAGTATAAAAATAAATCTTATGTCAACTAGGTCAACTGCTCTGAAACTTGTGCATCATTTTGCTATTGAGCACAAAGACATAAATGCTAATTTAACGAAACCATTTTGTTAAGCAAAATATGACGACCCAAATCGTAAATATACCGGGAGTGCCGAATAGGAAATAAACGTGTAGAACAAGGCAACTTTTTTAATAGAGTCGTTTCAATGCCTTATATACATAAAGTATAAATATTTATGATAATAATACATATTCTTCACATTTCAAACATCCTCCTCTATCTGTGGTCGTAGAGAGCAGAGGATTTGTGGGCACAACACTCATAAGATGTAACAGGAATTTATGCTATCAAATAAAAAATCTTTCATGTGAAGGAGTAGCACGTTTTTATCAACTAAGCCTTAACTTTACAAATTTAGTACTTCGAAATCCCTCCTAAAAATTCCTTTGTATTCACCTTTTTATTCACCATGAGATATACATGGTTCGATTGAATGACCTGATTGGTGATGTTTCCCGTACTACACAAGGGAGACGACAATTGAAAAATAGAAATCAACAAGTATTTACACTTTCCTAAGCCATATTTATAATATAGTTCGGCAATTATAAAATACAACACCGATCCCACCTTTTACGAGAACATTTCTTATTTGGTCTTATGATCATGACGAATTCACAAAGTGCACTGTTAAAATTATAAGGCATCTAAAGTTAGAACATGCGATATGACAGGAGTAATATCTGATGTGCAATGAAGTCTCACAAATAGTTCTTTATTAAAATGACAGTATTTGATGCATGTTGATGGCAATGTATACCAAGATTTACATGATCAATGCCTGTTTACCTTTTAGTCAAAAAGGAAAGAAATGAGTTTCAAGAATCATTTCATTAAGATTCAATTTTGTCTCCATGTACAGGTTGTGCATCTCAAACCTAAAAATATCATTTCAAATTCCGCATAACGTGTTCAATGCTTTTTGTCCGTCCCCCACATTCCACAATTGAGAGAGATGTTTTAAATAACTAGTTAAAAGTAACGAGTAAAGTTGACGTTTGTCAACGCCCGAAGGGTTTCCTACTCGCCGATGCCTTGCTTCCCTATGTAGGGTGTTTATTCACACTCTCCAGAACAAAATTCAGGACAAGGTTCCCAAGTTGTTCCAATATTGTTTTTTGTTTCAAATTTCTTTCGCTCTTTTTAATGCGGGTAACAGCAGACTTGTGGAGACAACCTCTTGAGGAACGATAGTTCGTGGAAGCTGTTGCAAAGTTATGCAGAGAAGAAAATTCTATCACACAACACGTGAACTGAGCTGCTGTAACAAGTGACGTTGCAGAATTGGATATTAAAGGGAGTGGCGTGATCCTTTCCATATAAAAATGTACTAACGGGTGGGATGATCCTTTACATGGTCCAGTGTTGTACATTTCTCCAAGAATGTCTTTGATGGGGGAGGAACTTACCTGGAAGGGATGAGATGCTGCTGGCCTTTTCTACATCATCTAATAACCTGTTTCGAGAATATTTCATTGACCTCTCACTTTCAGCTTTCTCGACTTCCAAAAAGTGTGCTTTGTTTATTTTTAAATTACTATTTATCTAGCAATACAAACGTTATTCACTTTTGGAAACTCCCAAAAACTTGCAACCTGTGATGAACTCGTGTGCAGCTGTCCTACGCGAATGTCCTACGCACGGTTCTGCATTGGTCCCACGTTGATAATGTACTATGCAGCTTACACCTGGGAATCCCGGCAGATGTCAAGCAGGCTAGAAATGGCGCTGTTCTGCGAGGTATTGTTGGTTTTGCGAAACTTGTTCTTTCCAAAAGGTGGGATAAAGACCAAACAGAAAGCGGCCCTGTATCTGCTGCTCATGCAGATGTAAATCACGGGGTTGATGGCTGAGTTTGTGTAAGACAGGCACTTGAACAATTCCTCAAGAATAAAACTTGTTGGCCCAGGGGGCTCAGTCATCATGGCTTTGACAAATGAGAGGATTTCGTACGGGCTAAGTAGGACGAAAAACACCAGGCCGTTCACAATCAGCATCCAGGCAATCTGGTTACGCAATTTGATGCTGGCCAGACGAGCGCGTCTCACGGACGCACTGAGACCGCGCACTATGTTCACATACAGAGTCACATTGGCGACGAAAGCCACGATGAACGGTATGGTTTGCGCGACATGCTTGTAAACGGTCCACCCTTCTTCCAACGGCAGGCAGGTGCTCCAAGAATTGGGCCAGTGACTGTATTCTTCAGGCCATTCCATGCAGATTGTGTCATATTTCAGGTAACTTGGTATGAAAGTTGCCGAAACCATTAGAGCCCCAAGCCATGATACTAACAAAAGCCAGCGATAAGTTTTCTTTCCATTTCCCGTTCGATTGTGACATCTCTGTGGGTGGCAAACCCCCTCGTAACGTTCCATCGACACCAGAGTGACAGAGCACAGAGCAGCAAAGTAGGTGGTACTTTTAGTTAAGTTTCCTAGCTCGCAGCCGACTAGTCCGATAGGTGTAGCGTCCGTATAGATTGGTGACTTACAATACGTGTAAAGTCGCTGTCCTATGGCAGTCACCAAGAACAGAATATCGGCCACAGCCAAATTAGCCAGGCAAGCGTTGGTGACAGTTTTCATGCCACGGACTCTTAAAACCACAAAAAGAAAAGCAATATTGTTCAGGATGCCAAAACTCAGCAAGATTGGCAAAAGGATCGTTATTATGTTCCTTTGGATAGGTGTATAACTCAACACAGGCATCACTTCGACATTGACATGCCAGCACTTCGGCTCAGTATCATTCCCGCTTGTTGACTCCATTACGCTCGATGTCGATCCCAACTCACTGTAATTTCACTAGGGCAACAAACGCTTTAGCATTCACTTCAGGGTCTGAGCTACAACCCCGAAACAAGGCGGTGATATACCGGTATTGGACAAACGCACTGAACTCGGTGCTATCTACGCACGACGAACGTGACGCCGCAAGTGGACCCCATCCACACTGCGCATGTCTGTGGGTATTGCAGTGAGTCCGTTCGGCCTAGGCTTTCGTGAATTAAAGCTTGCATGGCCGTCCATAGCGTGTTCATGTATTAAGCTTTCACCCATCACGCCTTGCTTTACATAAAGTGCACCTTTCCCCATGCCTTCCCTCGGTGTATACGCTTCATAGAAAACTCATGTCACGTACGGCTCGTATGGATTTCCCAACTGCCACGGCCATGGTTTCCATTTGGACGTCTCCAATTGTCAGGCTCTCTGCTATATATCGATCTTGCAGTATTCCGCGAGAGTTGATACAAGAATTCGCTCTTGGAATCGAACCGTACCTAGATTTGTTGGCAATGGCTTGGCACTGCCAACACACACAATTGAAAGCCGGGTGGAAATGAACTTTTTGGATGCATTTTGTAACTGGGAGATATAAGTCAATCACCGCCATGCAGTTTCAATTTTTTAAAATCTAGTGAAAAATCTAGTGAATGCTTTCGATTATCGAAATATCAATAATGTCCAACCAGCAATTTATGATACGTTTAATGTTGAATATAGGCCTACACACACACGATGAACTACCGTGCAGAATAAAACTTGCTTTTCCGTTAGTTATTCGAACTGCAGAAAATGATATTTAAAATACACGTATTGACTTTAATGTCCCTCATGGCGCATACACATCATGTTAAGATGCCTAAACAAAAACTACCTTCGTGTTGTATGCAGGCAGGTTCTTATTAGGATACTTCAACTAAAACTGAAATGACTTAAGCATATAGAAAAAAGTCAGAAAATTCATTGAAGACAAACAAAATATGTCAATTTGTAGAATCGACCTAGGTGTTGTCAGACTCTTATTATGCCGTCTGCACGGAAGTCTGACAATTACTGTTTTTATCATAATTCACACTGACAAGAATAAGGTGTTGCCATGACAACCCGATAATGTGTTCTCTTTTTGATCAGAAGTACAGGCTGACTCGAGGAGCTTTGTGTCGCACGGGGATATATAGGGAGTGAGTGTCCAGCGTATTTTCGCATTATTGTGGATTTCGTTTTGATCGTGCTTATACATTTGCGATCCAACTCCTCGACAGAAAACATACCCATTTGCAATTAAAAGCGGAAATGGAGTAAATAGCATGACGAACTCATATAATTTTGAACGGAAAATCAATGCCGAGACACGCCAAATAGTAAAAGATCTTTCCTAAGATTTTGATAGACAACTTTTGATCAATTATAACATTGAAGAAGTGTGCTTCTTTTGTGTGTTGACGTGGAGGATTGACTGGCTGGTAACCTTCAATGTGAATAAAACTACACTATACACTACATTTCCTTCAAACGATAAAAGACACAACTCGGGAAAGGTTGTGGATTTATAGGTCCAAATTCATATTGCATTGGCTCTTTAATTTAAGTCGGGAATAATATCTCTATACAGCCACCATAGAGAACTGGTATTACCGGGTTTCTTTTATTGTCTCTCAGGGGCGGATCCAGGAATTTTTGCAGGGGAGGGGGTTTCTGAAATTTGCCCCAAAATGTTCCGCCAGCGACAAAATTTACAACCCGGGGGAGGGAGGGAAGGGGGGGGGGGGGTGCGATACACTTTCTTACCGTTGATGGCGCCATTTAACCTTTTTGTTTTGTTCTCACCCATAGGCAAAATAGACCTGTATTTGCAAGGCGAAGGCCCCTACAAGCAAAAGCAAAAAATGTTTTAAATAAATTGGCAACGAGCAGGGGGGGGGGGGGGGGGTTTCGACCCCCCCCCCCCCCCCCCCTGGATCCGCGCCTGTCTCTCCTATGACTTTGGTCATAGGAGAGATTAAATAATTGCGTGCAGCGGTGAATGTAATCAGGCTTTGTAATGGGTTTAATTTACCAAACTACTCTGATTCACAAAGCTCAATTTTGTTCAGATATGCGATAACGGGAATTTGTACAGTGAGCGATCAAAGGGATGATCACATTTCCGGGAAATATTCAATTGTACCAAATCGTTCCATTTTACCACAGAAATGGAAGTAGGCTTATTCCAAAGGAATATAAGACAGCTTCCTCGGGGGGAAATAGCTGCTAAATATACCCGTTTCATATTATCGGTCCCCTTGGTATGATAATACTATAAAGGAGGTTGAGGACTTCTCTGCAAAATGTTTCAGTACTTATCAAGTTGCATGGTTGAGAGTACTGTAATGCGCTTTATGAGACCAGTTTTGATCATGCGAAAGTTTGATATGATCAGAAATTTCTGGGCTTCAACTTCGTTTGAAAAAAGTCCCTCGTTTGGAAAAAGTAGACTTTCAAAATAGAAACATTCGCAAGGAGATAATGATATGCGCTGAGAACTAAACAAGGCTGATCGATGCTCCTATTGCAGTAATCAAATTCACAGAGTTGTACGACACGTCTTGTGTTGATCAAATCGCCCTATTAAATATTCACATCTTCATTGACCTATTATTTTTCTTTAAAACAAAATCATGTCTCGCGGCATATGAACGACGTCATCATGAATCAAGATACGAGGTTGAATCCTGCAAAAGCTATTCTGTTGCAAGGCCGATAATTGATATAGCTCACGTCACCAAAAGAAGCTTTTAACATCAATCCAAAGACTTACACTTCTGCGGAACATATCAGCAAGTGTCACTCGAAGCTCAAAATTCAAAATTTATTCGCAGTGCACCTTGCGCCTGATGACGATACCCAAAAGCCTCATGATCTCTCACCTTGCATACTGCGGTCAGAACACGGGCATATTACACGCGGCAGGTGGAAATCGATAGTCCATATATACTATTTAACGTTTTGTAATGATAACGTTCACGTTGTTCCAACATTTTCAAATGCCCTGCGAAACACAAACACCAAAACCTAATAAATACTGTACCATGAAATCGGATATCTTCTTTTCAGGTATTATTAAAGCTGAATCAACATTGACATCAAGGCTTATAGCAATGCAATTGACTGGAGCGAAGAAATGAAAGGAACGGGATACTGCAGACGTTCAGGCGCGGTTATGGGTCCTGCACGTACTCGGATACGATTTCGTTGGCAAACGTGAAATACCTTGGGCTGATTCATTTTTCATAAATCCATATAGATGCATATGTACGGCCGCATTTTACCTTGCAGTCTTCGACCATTAAACAAGTAATCCAACTGACCTATTGCCGTTTACCAGTTAACCACTTAGATAACTCTATGAAATTTCATGCAGTAATGTTTTTGTCTCAGATTGTGCACGTTCCGCAACTGATGTGATTCAACAATATTTCACAAGTTTTGTTCAAGCGATTTCATCACGATAGGTCTATTGCTTCTAAGTTAATATTTACATTTTATTCGTACACATATTCAGTTTCAAGTTTCTTTATTGCAAATATTTTTACAAATACACAGGTCCACAGTGTAGTGTGCGGTGCACCCAGTATCATCTTTCACAGGGACTTTCACTGGAAGTATAATATTTCTCGAAAAAGTGCACGAGGATGAGGGTCTGTGGAGAGGACTGCTTCGGTTTACTTCTTCTATAAACATGGTGATTGATTTCACATCAGTTTGTGTTTATGCATGGGAAGCTTTGGTCGACATATAAAGAACGCTTGATTTCAACGATAGCGACTACACATATCCTCCCTGTTCTGAGATGTAAACAGAACTATTAGCCTACACATTTCATGAAAGATTTTTGTTACATTTATTTTTGAAGATTTATTAGAATTAGGACTAGAGTATTCAGGGAAAAAATTACGATAGTGTACATCAATTAAACTGGCATTGTTTTCGATTACATTAGTTGCAATGAAATATTTAACCCCCCTTGAAACCATCTTACATTTTTTGCGGTGCCTGTAATGTAGTTTGAAAGGATACAGACTGTATGAAAGTGTGCCACAACGACTTATACAAAGGGTATGCAGAGAGTATCAAGAATAAGTAAAAGTCCGCAGCTGTAATTTTTTTTTATATATAAAAAAGGCTTGCAATTATTAGTCATGTCCTTGACCATTACTTTAAAAGGTCCGAGAATTTGACCAGCAATCCTCGCTGCTAAGGATATGCCTTAATCGATTGACCCTGTAGCCGCCTTCGTCGTTAATGGCCACACCATAAAAGGTCTTCCTAAATGACTGATCACCTAATCCATAAATGGTGGTCCATTAGTTGCAGCTCGGGCACGAGGCTGATAGCAGGTGTTTGCAATCACCAAGGTTTATGTATAACCTTATAGCTAAATTGTTTGTCAGTAGCATCCATGAAAGAGTAGCAATATCTATTTGTCTCCCCCTCCACAAAAAATCGTTCTAGATCCGCAAATGACCAAACTCTGATGTTCTGGGGTTAGATACTATCAATTCGCTTCCCTTTTGAGGCTCGAGTCATGATATTGTGAAAATGGCATATTACCAGCAATTATATCTGCAAATACAAACATTAAATTGCATTTAGAAAAGTGTCTTAATTAGTGCTTTTTATGGAAATCAATATCACCAGTTGACATGGCCCAGTTTGCCTTTTGTTTTTAAATTTGAAAGAACACATGCTCATCTAAACCTTAAACTGTATTTGCGTCAGAAACGCAAAGTTCATAGAGATTCTGCAAACGATAATTCAGTGACATTTGCTTGCAAGGGATGTTATAAACCAAAACAAACTTTTTGGGGGGAACATGATTACAACAAATGACTGTTCAAGTAATTTAAGTTTGAACAGATGACCGACTTAGACACGAACGCACATAAATGTTGTACAGTCAGCGATAACATTTTACATTCTGATCTTTCTCGCAAATCACTTCAATGGTGTATCAAAATAATGCCAAAAAATCGTGGCTTATTACAATTTCTATCCCAAATTTTCCCACTCGTGGAAGATTGTTTTACCTTGCGTCCAAAATGTACATGTGATGAAATATTTTTAGCCCATGCTTGTGAATTTTGAAGAAGTCTGGTGAAGAATTAAATCTATTTTGCAACGACAACGGTTTCACGTCTATTTCAAGTGGTACGGTGAAACGTGTGCAACGGGTTGTGCATCCTCTAGCGTTGTCTACACGAATAAAAACACGCCTTTCAAATTTAGCCTTCAGCTGAAAACGTCAGTCTAAATTTTGCTGCGCCTGATAGAGGCAAGCATAGGTGAAAAACAGTACCGGTATAGTAAGCAGAACGACAGATAAACTTGTAGAAAAGGAAAATTAATTTGCGGGCCATTCTGTATCCTCAAAACAAGAACGAAAATTATTATTTTAAGAGGTCTGTATCAATATCAACATAACTATGCACGTACAAATTGCACTACACCAATAAATCAAGGTTATTCTTTCACCGTATGCGAATGCTGGATACGCAGATGCTTCCAGCAAATGAATTTGCACGGCTCTTTGGTATAACAATTAGGCCTACGCCAGTGTGTTTCCCAAATAGGAGGATTTAAACCTTTTATAGTGTTAATGACTAAATTATAACGCAGTTGGCATGGCACTTTGCAAGTAGTGGCAATGAATACAAGTATACTCCAGGTGAGGAGCAAGGCAACAAATGTAGACAGTGTTAATTAATGCTATGCGTGATTTAACATTTACATGAAATAACAAACCTGTGGAAGTTTGAGCTCAATCCGTCATTCGAATCAAGAGAAAATAGCCAAAAACCGTCTTGTTTTAACAGCGTTTTGGGAGGTATTCAGATACCATTTTCCCGAAGATAACGGCATTTTTAGGCTTGAATATTTCTCGTGAGGATTAGTACCAGTACTATCTTTATAAACAGTAAGCTTTCAGATTGAAACTAGTACAAAAATCATCATTACCAATCTATTAACCCTAACAGTCCTCAATCCTCCAATTTTAAGTGCCCTTTAAAATAGGGCACTTGAAATCCAAGAAAATCATAATGACGCAATTCCATGTGTTTACATGCGTGATCAAAGACACGCTCGTCCAAGAAAGCATTCGAATGCCTCTCTGTCGGACTGTCATTTCTAATTACACGCTGTAGATATCGCGTCATCGCGTGTGAGTACGCGTGATTAGGCGTGACTACAGGCGTTTCTGATAGATTGTGCCATAACCCATGTTGAATCCACCGGCTGATTGTGCGCTATGATAGCAACCAACCGTGCCATCAGAGCATGGGCGGAGATCCCGTGGGGACGGGGGGACAGTCCCCCCATATTTTTGGGGGAGGGGACGGCTATGATAGTGTCCTCCCCCAATAATTCCCCCTTGTCCTTACACATTTTATGGGTCATTTTACATGCACCAGTATGTACCAAAATACACAAAGATCAGCACACATTTTCAAACATTTCCCCCGAAATCGTCGCCGCTGCATCAGAGTATACAAAAACGCTATTCTGTAATCAGAAATGACCACATCTTGGGTTGGTGTGGAATACAAGAATAACAACATCGTTATAACTTGTAATTATTGCTTGAACTGGATTTAACGGGGTTCTTTTTTATCTATTCAGCCTTTGAATCAACTGTCCTGTAAATACCGAATTTAATACGCGTACTTATACGAGAGCTAAATGCCTTTGGCCAAAACAGAGAAAAAGAGTGGGATTAGAATGAGCTGATGCGCAGCAGCATAATGGATTCAGAGTAATAAATCAAAGATGTTTTGTTCCTCATATGACAAATCGTCGTCACAAAATGTGCATCTTGGCTGTGATGCCCTGCAGGAATAGCGTACAAACCAGGAATTATAACAGCCATGTTTCCGTTGGCCGGAACTATGTTATCCATCAGGCGTTTGGATTATTAGTTATGTGTCTTGGAGCTTGGTCAAGTTATGGATGTTAGCATCCACGCTAAGAGCTGGATTTATAAATTGCTATAAGACTTCTCGCCAATGGGAAGCACCATGGCGGATTTAGAAAGCATCCGAATGCTCTTTCGGTGTATGCTTACGTGACGTTGCAATGTTTAACCAGATCAGCTGGGTAAATATTCATTATTTTATCTCAAGTCTGGTTTCCACCAACGCCATATTGATTTGGTTTACAGTTCTGACGTTCGGGAGTTTGATGTATCGTTCCGGAGGTATGCACTTCGCAGCACAGGGCTTCTGTATCAACTCACTCTGTGTATAGATAATTAAACGAGATATCATTCTGAATGTACACCTCTTCGACTGTTGTTTTTAGAATGTTTATCATATACCTTAAATATATTTTAGAAATCATCAGTGCCAGCATTTAGTAAATTTTTAAATGCATTTTGTATTTTTATGACAGGCTCAGCAAAACAAAGACAATTTTTGCACCGGGTGTTGAAGAGTTAGAATGGTTAGAAGTTTTTGGTTGCCTATTAAAAATCGATAGTTGTGTGGCTATAGCTAAAAGAATGCAATGAATTTACGACCTTAAATTTTGCAGATCTTTATGGTGCATTGGTGGGAACAGGCGGAAAGCCGAGTTTCACGATAGTGAAGGAACCAAGCCGGAGTGCTTGACAAACCGATGGAACATTAATTTGCCATGAACATATCTGTAGAACAGACTAAGAGTAGCAACAGATCTCCAGTGAGAGATGAGCCCAACTCTTCTCCAACCAAATTAACAATTCGCTTCTGGACTCATTAAAAACAGGTCAACGCGGCAGAATTCCACCTCCCCCCCCCCCCCCCCCCTCTCTCTCTCTCTCTCCCTCTATAGCTCTCTGAATTCGGTTATGAGTGAGCTAAAAGCATATATTCGCACATGCATTTTATATGCATGATAGCATTTTACCTTAAACATAGGGCACATGTTAAATATAGCCTAAAAAGGCCAACTTTTTTGTCCTGTCACATAATCCAGAAATAATACAGTAAACAGATCTGTAAGATGTGACTATAATTTATAGGAAGACGATTTGGGGCATCTCCAGCCAACAAAATGTCAATTTAAATGACAGGGATCTCTCCGCAGCATCAAATTGTCTCTGAAAAGTACGAATGAGTTCAGAGGTGCCTCTTCAGCGATGCATTACTTTGGATCGCAGCACACTCTGCAGGATAAAACCGTGATCGTACAGCTTAAATCAAATAATGCCATAGGCCAACCATAGACACCCATTTGAAATGCAGGATCGCCGCCTCGCGTAAAAAATACCGTCGCCTGCCGCCGATGCAATTCTAGTTCATCATGATGCTTATTTAGTACAGTTTCACACAATTACTATGCAAGACGATGGGTCACTGGATATGCAAGTGTCAACTGCATGTGTTGTAACCTATATAGGCGATGCTGGCAGTAAGTAAAGCTTATAGTCCTCGTGCAGAGGCTATTCGTGAACCAATCTTTTCCAGGTCATGTGGGTAACATTTCCTAAATTATTTTTAGCTTTCAACATTAATCATCCAGTCTTCAGTAACAGAAAGAAACCGTTGGTACAAAGCAAAATCATTTTACTAGTTCAGATACAATGTTTTGGCTCTAGTATAGTTTTGTGTACATGATGGACCACCAATAATTGTATTGGAAGGCATCAATGTATAATTATATTCGAATGATAAGATATTTTCCTTTATCTTTTGGTTTGAGAAACAAAAAATGCAGATATAGTTGCTGTAAAAAATACTTAAATCATGTTGGCTAAATAAAAATTTGAAAATGTTTTACCCATTCTTCGAAATCATCATAATTACCTTAATTTGTGCACAGACTGGCGTTTTTGATATGATTTTTTTCTTAAATGCATTTATTAAAGAGAGGGGCTAAATGAAGAAACATTCTCCAGTGTTATTTTCCTCGTTTGAGTAAAAGAAAATGCTGAAAAATCATTTCTCGCACTAAGAAAGATCTTGTCTAAATCAAATGAAACAAAATACACCTCGTGTATGGGTATTTTTATATAAAGAATTCTGATCACAGAGATGCCCTCAAACGTTCGCCCATTTTACACATTGAATAACAGTAATTCAATTTGAAGAAATGTTTATGACCGCGGCTGTTCTATTAAAAAGTTTTCCACGCATTGAGATTTTAAAAAGTAGCAAATTGGCTAATCAATTCTAGAAAAAAAATCAATCTTCAAATCATTTTAATAATTGCTTCTTTTTTAATGTATCTTATTTCAACATGTTTACTGCAAATGCCAGGCACGGGTGGCAAAAAAGAGATCGAGTTTCGGCACTAATGGCGCGAAACGAAGGCACTGCCATTTGAGTGACAGACGTTGGCAACTGTTATTAGATTTGCGGCGGCTTTTATTGGGCTAGCGGGAACCTGAGAATTGGCGCCAAAACTCGATAGAGGTCACTGCAACCACGTGTGACCAACTTCCCGGGTACCCTGAAATCACATCTTGGTAAAGACAATAGGCACATTTGACCATGTAAATTAATCAGCATCGACAAGTACTGCAACCAGCCTTGTTTTCCCACAGGGCCCCTTTTAATGTAGCTTCTATCCTGAGTAACATAGGCCTACTTTATCATTTTGACATTTTCAAGACGTTTTCGGTTCAATCTAAATCACTATATAACTTTTTTGGCAACCAAGTCTTACTCACACTTTTATCGAACTTAAGAATAACGACAGAGCGTGCAGTACACAATGCTTTGCTAAATCTACTCAAATTTCTATAGTTTAATAATCATGAACTGGTCTTTGACACATTACATTCTCATTTTGTGTAGGCCTAACCGTGAGCATTTTAAACGCCAAACTGCAATAGGTTGTATACATAAACATCATTGGCAAATTTGAAAATCAACAGATGGCCGAGTACCCCCTTTTTTCTATTCTTTGTCATTTGCCCCTCCCTCCTCCATACCACAGGGCAGAAAATGTTGAAATCTAAATTTATTGCTCATCGCACAAACCATAAGGGATTGTTATTAATCAAGTCCTACTTGCCCCTAATACATTACTTCTGTTGAGCAACTGCCCCGTTAAAGTTCTATTTCCCAATATGCCTTCATTGGTTTCTCGCGATAAATGATCCCATCACAAACTAAATACATGTATCATTTGGAATCCAAAATAATATCCCGTTTCTTTGAAATACATGTAGTGGTATAGGCCTAATGACCGATATTAAGACCCCCTTGCGGTGTATTTTTAAAATGCACATTTAATTTGTGTGTATGCGTATTGCACAAATGATTTTCATTTGCTTTGTCATTTAACGAGTTCCGCCCACGGAATAGGCCTACTTGACTATGGGAAGCAATAAAGTCAAACCAATTGCGATACATTAATCAAGCAATGCCTTCCAACAGCTGACACTCGATAGGTGATTTTCATAACCAAATGAACCTTTGGCGGTGCAAATGGCTCTAAATAACCGCTTTCATCCCTGCGCCTAAATGAATGTTACGAACTCATCCATAACGGTACTCGTCGGTCCGTTTGAAAGCTACAAAAGGGGGAAGATTGTCGGGAAAGGAAATTAAAATGTGTTCATAAGACCCTGTGGGGAAGCGCAAAAAGCCGAGGTGAAAACAACAACCCAAAAGCTTAAGTGTGAAACCAAATTTATTTTGTCAAAGACATGTATGGGTAATTTCTCTGCAAAAATCATTCGTATATTTAATGGACACTGATGCGCAAGTGTTGATAAATAAACAGAACGATTTTTTAAAGAACAAAATCTGTTCATCAAATATGAACTTTTGGAATGCCTTCTCGATGGATAATGTGTATTATTTATTTATTTTTGTAATGTTTATTTAAATAAACCACTGTCTCAATCGAATGAATGATGTTACCGAGGAAATGCCGTATTAAACTAGTGCATTATTCACAGACTTGACTGTATGAGTGATTACTTGTCTGACTGCATAGCGTTCGTAATCAATCTTTAGATATGACCTTTCCCGCGCTACAAAGCAGTTGGTGCCATGAGAGTAGAGAGAAAATGAGAGATGAATAAAGTATATAAACGCTGTTATAAAGATTGTTTTACCCAATCTAAAAGGTCGGTTTAGGTCAAAGAAAAACCTTACATTGGCTCTATATATCGTAAGTTTTGTCCTTTTGAAAGCTGCAATGTCAGCTTTGAACCTGACTATTTTCTTGTTTCTTAATAAATTATTATGTTTGTTGAGAACAATTTCGCCACGAACCAAACATTAATTCATTACCGCTTGTCAGTTTCTTCCGAAAAGCCCGTATACGTTTACTTGAAGAAAGTGAATTATCCTTGTCTGCCTCTACCTTACCATGGCAACTCCATTATGGCGCGAAGTCCTTGATCCTGAATGCACTCTAGTGGCCAGTGCCGCCGCCAAAATCAGATACACGAAGCACTATCTCCTAGAACACATCCACAAGGCGAAACTCACCGCACTTTGTAAGGATTTGGCTCTTATTGTCCGTCTCGATTAATAGCTTTTCTGCTGATGCCCCCTGATGGCAACAAAACAATCATGGTACATCTTCACCTTGTAAAAACCGTTTTTAAGATCACTATCACGTTGCATGGACGATATGCTTTATTCAGCAGTTTCCAAATGGTAACAACTGGAAGATTTCAATCGTTCCAGTATAAAAACAGGATTTTTTGCTGGGCTATACAATTAAGAGATATAGAGGTATCGCGAAATCCATTTCGATATATTTAAATTATTACAATACACTGGACGTGTCTATTTATTTATTTCAAAGTACAAAACATATCATGATATCAGATATATGCTACTTACGATGAATATGTAAGTACAGCTGTTTACTACTTGTACACCGTATAGGCTATTATGAGTCCATGTCTACCCCCAATAACGATGGTTGAAATAAATTCAGAAATAAACGTCTGGTGTGTGTTCAGCGAAATATTTGTTAAATGCATTCTCAGCTACATTTCCTACCCTTTAAGGTAATGTAATATTATAATGTACCGGATTTAAACAGAATTCTATATCAAAATTTGCCAAAACAAAAACACGCCCAGTTGCCATGCATGCGCAATCGATTTTGTTATATTTCAGTTCGATGAGATTCGAGCTTGACTTATTAGCGTCCTCACATTATGGTGATTGACGTTGCCTGAAACCTCAGTTGTATTAAAATACAACAGACAACCAATTAACTAAACAGCAGCGTGTGCATGTAATTTGTCCACGTTACTCAACGGAATATTGATTCCCAAACGCATTTAGGCATTGTTGATGCAAATAAGGCAATTTTAAAAGCCAAAATCTCCCAATGACCGCAAACAGTTGGGGATAGCAATGCAAATAGTTTATTGATTAATCCTCAGTAAATGAAGTGACCGAAACTATAATCTGGCCTGCAACATGCAAAAACACCGCACCGTGTAAAAGATCTACCGTACAATGCGTTGTGAATTAAAATTAAACCAATCAAGAAGAACGTCTAAACGGCTTGTTCGTTGGCCGGCATTACATGAGCCAAAGCCTGTGTTAGATACATATAGTTCGAATTTACATGAACTATTCAGCGGATCTAGACCCTTGGCTTCAACATGTGACCTATACGGCCGAATATCCCATACCAAAAACATGACCTCGAATGACATGAAAGAGGGTTTCCATGCCCTAAACTGATCGATCTCAGCCGCTATAAACTTGCAAACAATGTTTGGTATGGTGACTTATCCATCACTGCCAGCAGTCAACGTTTTATGTGCCACTGAGCTAACTGCATGATTTCCGAACTTTACAAAACATATGAGTCAAAAATTTACGGGTAGAAGTGTGGCTTCAAGATTAAACATTAGTGTAATATAAAGATTAGACTTTAGTTATCCCAGTTTAATGCCCAAGATAGTCTCAAGGCATATTCATGGCGCAGCCGCACAGGGGAGCAAAATAACACATATACAAATCAATTTTCCGAATGCGGCTGCAGACTACGAAACAGGCAAATTGTTAACATTTAATCAATACGAGGCACAGAGTAACCAAAATCAACTCTGCAAAACATCCACATAAGTGACAATGCTTATCGATGCATAATTGACATGAAGATGACACTGGACACTGTGCAAGCTCACGGTGACAATGGAAGGAGTAATCTGGGTTAAGTCAAGAAAAATGATCATCAACATCTTACCGTGGCTTGGAACTGCGACATAAATTTAAAACAAAAATTGGTCGGTTTTGAATTATGAGTTCACAATTAAACAGAAAGACTTGAATTCCGAATTTGCGCAAGTTGGAATGCCATATATATCACCACGGAGGAGACGAGCTGTAGGCCCCTAAAGCTGAAATTGATTTTATTCTGATAATTGACTATGCGGACCAAACATAATTCTGTTATTTTTGTATCTCTTTCTCTCTCTCTCTCTCACTCAGTGGAGTTCAAGAGTCTGTTTATTTCAGACTTACAATCCGCTATATGGATATAAACATATATACACATATCAACTCAATAAACAAAACTGCAAATCAAAACAAAAATCTCGTTAAAAACAAACTTAATTAATCTTGGAGGACAAAAAAAATAAATACAACAGAATTATTACATCAAATACACAAACCAAAACAAATACATCAAAGCAAAATATATAAGTAACGAAACAAATAAACCACAATAGACAAATCTTCAGATCAAAATCAAATTAATAACTAAAAGGCAAAAATGAGCATGGGAGATTAAAATCAAAATCAAAACGAAAGTATTGGATTTAAGAAACAAATGTAATGAATATATATATACATACAAAATGTATGTACATTATACACATAAATCAAAACAATTAAATGTGTTGGGTTGGTCTTCCTTACTTAAAGGAAACATGATTTAGGATTTATATTGCATTATTCCTGCTTAAAACAATAAAGTATTATCTTGACAATGATATTTTGTGTCCAGAGACAATTATTTCCCAGATTAAATATGAGAAAACAATTCTTGAAAATGTTTGTCCAAGCTACTCCGCCCCCTGAGTGGGACCCTCATTAACATAAGTGTGTGACGTAGACCAAGGCACATTACATATTCTGCTCGAGCCGGCCCCATTCAACACGCGTATGCATTGAGTGTACATTCTTCGTCCAAAATCTAAGCAAAATATAGTGTTTTTCGGCTATGCCGACAAGGTGTGCGGCTGCTGGGTGCAGCAAAACAACGAAGGCTGGAGTAAGCCTTCCTTTATTTCCAACTGATGCGAAATATCAGATAATTTGGACAACGAAAGTGAAGGTGACAAGAGCGTTATGTAGCGACCACTTTGGAATTTTGAGCCGTCGTGTTTCGATAATGGTATTTTCAAATCATGGGATGACCATTAAAAATATGCTCAAGTCCACTGCCATCCCAACAAAGTTCCCAGATGTGAGTAAGGTACAGGCGAAAGCAGTTAAACGGCCCATTCCCCGAGGAGCCTTCGCTAAAAGGAAGAAAATCAAGTTCGATGTTAGTTGTTGCAACTTACGAAATTGCACGTGTAGACCTGGTGTACGTGTCCAGTCGATCCATGAATTTCGGTGCCTCGGTCTACGTCACGAACAGCGCCCTCAATTTGAGTCTCAACAAATTCCAAAAAGGGGGGTCAATTTTTGGGCGGCAAATAATCATACTAAAACTTCACTTGAACCAGTTTGGCTTTTAATTCACATTTAATACATATAAATGAATTTATTTATGTAATCAAATGTGATCAGGCCAGTTTGAGAAGCATGTTTCCTTTAACTCAATGTGTCAATAAATATGTATTATGTAGTACCTTAGATATTGAGTGCACATGGATCCTTTTTGGTAAATAAGTGTCATAACTCTTACTTCACAGTATAATTTTGCATTAAAGAATTCGGAATGCTTTACTCCTAATTTTTAAATGATCACAGTTTACATCCCTAAACAAAATGTTACATGTATACTGCTTTCTTTAGACATGTCAAATCTCTACAAATCTTTCACACTTCATTACTTTTGTATAATAATTTGTTTGTCATCGAAGCTAGACATGTTTATTAGCGTTTTACTGTTTAACAATGCATTCACCATCTTGAAAAAAATGAGGTCGTTGCAGGCGATTTTTGGTCACGAGGTCTTGCCCAACGTACAAAGAGGGAAAGAAATGCAAGTTAGCCAGAGCAAACAACGTCGTCTGTAAATACTGACTAATTGCTACCTCTACACGAGCTTTTAAAAACCAACCCCTTTTCGCTCATAAATCACTCCAGAGGCTTGCGTTTCTCGGAAACGAAGAAGCACGCGTCGGCAAATAGAACTAAAACCTAGTCAAGCAAGAATGACTCAAATTGCTGCAACGTTTTGTCATTGAACGCAATGCAAACCCCCGCAAATTTGGACGAGACTTCTAAAGTGAAAACAAAAATCCCAAATACAGTTTCGTCTTCATTAGGCCTGGCGGAAGTGTGGTTGCGAATACAAAACTATTTAGCTGGATAAATCAAGACGAAGTAAACTCAATAAAGTATAAACAAAAATGGTGTCAAATTAAACAGACAAAAATCATAAATCGTGCTAAATAAATGTCATAAACAATCATGTGTAAGCAATAAATCAAATATCTAGAAACACAACCATAAGTAATGCAAAATGTCAAAACAATAATATATACAAGCAATAACTCAAAACAAAACGTCATGCAACGTGAATGTCAAATAATACTATTATTTTTGTACATATGTATATATATATATATAATAATATAATATAGTGTGTTGTAACTTTGTATGTATATGATGAATGTCGAATAAATGGAGTTTTAGGACTCCACTTTTCACGGGAAAAAAGAAGACTATTCATTGCATTATTTTGAATACTGCAGTTAAAATAAACAAACGCATAAATTATCGGACTATGTACGTGCAGAATCTCTTCCTCCGTGTAGCGAGGATTTAGCCATAGCCTTTGACAGTTATCAATGATGAATTTCAATTCGATTTGCTAATTCATTCAATTTCAATAAGGGACTCGTGAAGCACAGTCGTAGTACTTATGTCTGACACCCCCCCCCTCCCCCCCCCCCCCCCCCCCCCCCACTTAAGGTGCATGCCTAATAAATCTTCTGGTGGGTCGTATAATGCATGCCAAGTATCACAGTAACTATGAAAATGCACACAGATCAACCGTCTAAATACAGCTAAACAGCAAAAAACGTCAGAAACAAATGCCCCCAGAGACTCTTACATGGTAGGCCTAAACACGTTTCATGTGGGCTGTTTTAGCTCCCACGTGGATCATTTCATAAGTTTGGGGTCCAAAAGTGTGACATTTTTTGGTGTCCCTGTTACACCTGACCTGATTAATTTCCATCAAATATCATTACAATTGACTTCACACCCTTTTTGGGGTCCGCTCATAAGTCCGACGCCTTATAGGTCCGACGCCTCATAAGTCCGAGAAAATGTCATCCCCCAACCAAATATAGGCCCATAAGCCCGACGCCTCATAGGTCGACGACACATAGGTCCGACGCCCCATAGGTCCGACGCCTCATAGGTCCGACGCCTCATAAGTCCGACGCCTCGTTTGTCCGACAGCCATTATTAATGAATACAATCATCGCGTAAAATGTAACAATGTTAGCGCCACCAAGCAAGTGTTAGAGTTAGAGATTACACATTCACATTAAGGGATGCACCACGCGTCCCCCCCCCCCCCCCCCACCCACGAGATCGCCCCCACTGATATTAAATCCACTGAGTCCGGGAAATTGAGGTTGGACTCAAGCCCTCTCACGTTCGTAAGTAGACAACCTCGCTCACATCGTCGTATAATTTTTGGTAAAACTCGTTCTTGCCTTGTCGGACAAAAATGAACCTTTCTTTGTAACGGTCCATAGCTCCGACACCTCATAGGTCCGACGCCTCGTTTGTTCGACGTCGGACTTATGAGGCGTCGGAGCTATGAGGCCGAATACTAAAATTGTCCATAAGTCTGATGCCTCATAAATCCGACGCCTCATAATTCCGAAATTTCGAACTTATGAGGCGTCGGTCTTCTTATGAAGCGTCGGACTTACGATATACGGCCCCCTATTTTTTACTTGTTTGGCAGATACGTTGGTTTGCATAATCACTCTTGGAGATAGAAGGGATTAAAGATTGTGTCCTGAATTGCAAAATCCTACAAATGTCACTATATAAGAGGGACACAAAAAATGACACACTTTTGGACCCGAAATTTATAGAATGACCCACATGTAATTGTAGATAAAAAGCAAATTTTGCTTAAATTTCTCTTACAAAGGTGATTCTGAAAATGTTGAACAAAGTTGTTTACAGCCGTGTTAGTCAGCTACATGTACATGTGCATTGTACATGTGTCAATCAATATATTTGGGGTCCAAAAGTGGGACGTTTTTGGTGTCCCTGTTACACCTGACCTGTGTAATTTCCCATGAAAATTAAAATTGACTTCATACTGTTTTTTTTTACTTGTTTGGCATGTACTTTTACATATTCACTCTTGGAGATAAAAGGCATTAAAGAATGTGTCTTGAATTGCAAAATCTTATACATGTCACTATGTAACAGGGATACCAAAAATGTCACACTTTTGGACCCCAAATTTATGGAATGACCAATGTCCTTTATGTATCGCAAGTACGCAAATGTTGATTCAGTGTAATTATAATACAATAATATTAATACAAATAATTTATTCTTAATATATCATTTTACATTAAAAATCTCAAAACTAAAAAGAAATGGGATTCAAAAATTCCAAATTCATTAATAATCCTTAAATAAACAGGAAGTCTGTTACTCTGTTCCACAGATTAGGTGCATAAACAAAAAAGGCACGATCACCGTATGCCTTACTAGGTATTGGCCGAAATTTATGATAATTAAGCTAAACTGCGTCACAGCCTTTTGTGCGAATATTGGACTAATCGGATTTTGTTTGCAAGAGCGGTTTTGGTAATTGACGACGGCGACCAACAACAAGCCGAGTCAAACTGACTTATTACATTCTAGAGACCTGTTTAAAACATGAAAACTTTGTTTTGTCAGTTTGGAATGCATGCAGAGTCATGCGATTTATCTGAAGTATTCATTTAGCATAGGCCCCTAACAACAACAAAAGACATTGTTTGCCAACCATTGATCACGTAATGCTATTTCATTAGCAGGGGCAGATCCAGGATTTTTTGCAGGGGGGGGGGGGGGGGGGGGGGGTTCTGAAATTTGCCCAGAAAGGTGACTCCTATGATGTTTTGTCTGCGAAAACATTTTTACAAGCGGGGGGGGGGGGGGGGGGGGGGGGGGGCTGACACACTTTCTCACCGTTGGTGGCGCCATTTAACCTCTTTGTTTTGTTCTTACCCATATGCAAACTAAGACCTGTAGGGTTTCTGTTTTTCTAGTTTGCAACTTTAGGCGTAGACCCCTACAAGCAAAACAAATATTAAAAATGGCAACGAGCAGGGGGGGTTTCGACCCCCAGCCCCCCCCCCCCGGATCCGCGCCTGATTAGTATTATTGTACAGCAATGTATAATCGTGGAATTTCTTGTGAAGACCACTTTTGAGTGTCAGAATCAAAACCCCGTATTTGTGTCCTGGAAAACCTCGAAGACTTATCCAGGGACCGCCCAAGGGGGACACCGGCGGCCTCAGGACCGCTGCCGCACCTCTGCCGGGCTTACCGGCCGCCTCTTTGTCCCCGGCCCCCAGCGATCCGGGTGCCATGGCCCCCGGCTCGGCCGGTAATTCAACTTTCCTCTCCTCGGTCATTGGTCTCTCTGAGCGGTTCTCTTATTTCAGAGTTCCCGCTTGCTTCTGGGGGCACTCCCAGGCAAGAAGAAGGAGAAGAAACGAAAGAAGTCCGTTCTATTTACGGACAGCTCTACAGTCAGCCGTTATAACGGCAGAAATCACGGGCTAGTGACAGAATCCTGATATCGAGTGAAAAAAACTAAACGTCAATAGCCCGAGGGAACATCACCGAGACCTTCCGTGGGTGATTCCTGAGAGACCGTCGCCCTATTGCTACACAAATCTGATGCATGTGCTGAAAAGAAATAAGATTTTTTTATAGACAAAAACACGGAGAAAAATGACCGGGACCGTGTGTCCGAACAATACCAAATGTACGAAAGCGTTACTTTCAAATGTACTTTTCAGTTGCTCAGTTATACATCAAGGATCAATTCAAACGAGTTATGTTTCACTCAACTTGAAAAGGCCGTTTAGGCTTATTCTACGAGTACGTGACTGGACAAAACTCTCATTCGGTCATACACTGAGCATCTTCTTAGTACTTAGGGGTTCCATAGAAAATCAACTGCACTTTACATCCTGTCTGAACGAACTTTGTTATTTGTAAAGACATTTAAAATCACAGCATTTAAAGGGTATATACAAGGTAAACATAATTAAAAACTTTTCTATTATTGGTGTTCTTTTCAACAGCAATGAATACGACTCTCGGTGGTATCAATATTTTAGAAACTAACTCCGTCGCAAAGCAGTTTACATATCATGAAAAGTATAGCATGAAATAGTAGTTTCAACAAGACGCACTTTTAAATCGGCACGTTTCCAGTCGTGACCACGTCCTGTTTTCTTCTAATTAGCAAGATGTGTCGGGGTATCCGTTACCTGTACCTCATCGTGACTAGACTGTCTCATTTAATATCAGTGTCTGATTAATGGACAGCCTATTTGAACAAGAATTTCAGTTCCTCGTTTTCTTCCTAAAGAGCACTGGTCGATAAAAGGTCGCTGGAAAACAGGACGCATCTCCAGCACTCAATGTCTCTAACTCATTATTTCTAAAGTTGTATGAGCCTGGGTCGTGAGCTATTCACTCAGTGAGGGCGCTGTCCTTAAACTTCGGTCACTGAAGTGTCGGCATTATTGCGATTTTTTTCAAAAAAAAAGACCATTATGACATTTTAAGTGAACATACAGACATGTAAGATGTTTAATTCTCTCTCAAAATCAGCACATAGGCTGAAAAATCACATAATACGCTTTACAGTGAAGGGAAGGAATTCGCAAAGAAAATCAGTTTCAAATTATGGGCCAAAATTTGAATGGCTTTTGTTTTGTTCCCGAGAGGATGAATCGATTAAGCATTGACTTGCAAATGACAACCTGTACACCGTTGATATAACTTCTTGGGAAGATGGAATTTGCGTCGGGGATGATGTAAATCAGAAGAGGGATTTATGCCCGACTACGTCGAGAAAGGGCATTGCCAAACATTTCTCTTCTAAAAAACCTAATCAATCAATCTTCCAAAATATGGACTTTTAGAATGAGTACAGATACCGTACCCATTCTAACGTCACTTGTATCATTTTTATCATTTGTATCATATTGAATGTATCATTTTTAGTTGTAAAGGTGTGGTTTAAGAAATGAACTCCGTGAATGTGTCAGGCTGACCAAGACCTGTATAAACTATGAGTTATTGAACTTCTGATCGTGGTCACATCCAACTGCAGCATCCAACCCAAAGGATAGATCAAAATGCCAGAAGACAAAGCAACGGGGTGCATGCTGGCGTTCAAGTATAAGTTATTACCGACTAACTCTATACATGTGGCACAAACGAATTACTGCGAAGTAGGTCTGTGCGTGAGCACTGTCACAGTGGTCCTTGCCTTTCCTCCAAGAAAAATTCTGCGGAATTTTGAAGAGACAGTTGGCACTAGCCTGATGGATGGATTATTGAATGAGTCCATCAGTGGCAATTACCTAGATTCTGGTGCCAAAGTCATACGGCAGTAGAGGTCGCCAGCCTACCAACAGCCAATTTCACCGCGACAGGCTGTAAATTCGAAGCAGGTCATACGTACGCCCGTGTGCTTACGCAGCTGCTACGGACCATTATGGAGTCTTCAATTTCCCACACAAAAATGTCATATGCTTATCATTCAATGACGATACATTGAAGGAACACCATGCACAGCTATCGTATCTTTGGCATCTTCCTACAACGAAAATGCCATTTTATCTCTCCGTTGATTTGGTAGGGTTCATCTATACCCTTCTGCGTTTTAGGAGCACGGTATATATAGGTTAGCAATATAGGTCACTAACAGGTCGAAATATACGCCAAGGAATCCGTATTATACCAAACGTTGAGAGGAATGTTACCTATCACGAAACCTCGCTCTCAATGGATTATAAAGAATGTTTAAATGATCGTACTGTGACGCTGCTAAAAAAAATCACGGCCTTGGGAAAACATTTTTTATTCGATTGAATATTTCACATATAACAACCCTAACTCAAACTCTGAAATAAACTTTTACACAAGTTTAAAGGGACAACTATGCCCATTGAAAACACTCAGGTCATTTTGGAATCAAACAAGAATTTTACGAAATATTATATTTTCTGCAATTTCAAATGCAGTCCCTGGGACCATGAAAGTATTCTTGGAGGTATGATTTATGGGGAAAATCGGGAGGGAGGGTGGATCGGTAATTCTTTTTCCCATGCATGAAAACAATACTACACCTCGTGTAACTCGGATGTCGGGAGGTAAAATTAAGCTTATTTAAAAATGAGAGGGCGAAATGGACGATTTTGCCGTCGTACCTGTATTTAAAGACAATGATTTTAATAAAAACTTGTTCATTTTGTGCGGGAAAAGGGGACATTTTGAAAATTCCTTAAAAAATAGAAATTTTAAAATGTAAAACCGCGACCAGACTTTTGTGACTTTTAGGGTCGGTCGCGGAGAGTAACACAACTATTATAAGTGTAGCAGCCCAGAATGTAAGTTTGTTGCCCCCCCCCCCCTTTTTTTGAGTGCATTAACCTTAGTTTATACTTACCTTTAAGAGGAATGGACTTTCCCGAATCTTAATGAGTTGCCACATCAGCAAGAAACCTTTGTCTACAGGATTCTGTGTACAGGATTCTGTGTGGGTTCATTGTACTACCAGCAATGACCCAGCAAGCACATGTTTTATAATAAAGTTCTCTTGAAGTCCTGTACGTTTTGGTGACAACTCCTTATTTTCTTCTTACAGGTATGTAGATTTCATTCTATAATTCCTATCTTGTTAACTATTCTAGTGTGATGGAATAAGTTATAATGGTATTTTGATATTGCCTTGACAATGTATAGACTTGAGGAAAGGAGACAAAATTCATTGAGATGTGTTAAAGAAATTCATTGAAGTTGGATACATTTCCACTAGTTAGCTGAAATCTAAAGAAGTTGTTATTGCATTTATTTCCTTATTGATTTGCGAATGACCAGATGAAGGCAGACCAGTGAAACCTTTGTTTCTTAAACTTAACTCTGGATCAGTTGGACTTTTGTCTATCATTTCATAGTAAATCTAGATTAAGTGTATCAAGCCTGCAATTACCGCTGTATTACTGATCAGTTAAGGATAATGTTTTATGTATATTATAGCTACATGTAGGTTGTTTCAACATGTAGATGTTGTATGCCCTTTTTGTATAGTTTCTGTACTGAGGAATGCTTGGGTACAGAACAATGGCCCACATGTACATGTATTAGCACATGGCCCTTACACTGGTGGAAGGTCCACATACAGCGTGTGTAGCAGTGAACCACTGGACATAGTTTATTAGCACCTAGGGATTAACTTAGGGATGCCAGCCAGGCCCAGCCAGTGGTTCCCAGGAGTTACTGGGCAGATGTTTACTGAGCTTGATAAGGATTTAGGGAGAGTGCTCTGGCCAGCCAAGGACGTTACTATGGAGACCAGACCTCTGGCCAGAGGAATTTAGAAACTTGTTTATTTACATGTACATAGCCCTGATGATTGCATTTTCTTATGGCCACAACTGTTTTTATGTTGTTTCCTTTGCTTGGCTTTAATTATTACATTGCTTTAGGTTAAGAAATAATTACTTTTGTGAGTTATTACATGTGAATATGCATTATTAAGGCGACCTGCATATTATGTTTTTACCAGTAGCGGAAGTTTAGTTTCTTTAGTTTTGATTTGTTAAGTTGAATTGTTTATATTCATTGTACTACCAGCAATGACCCAGCAAGCACATGTTTTATAATAAAGTTCTCTTGAAGTCCTGTACGTTTTGGTGACAACTCCTTATTTTCTTCTTACAGGGTCATTGAACGACAATTTTAATGTGTCCCGTGTAGACGTCATTTTCTGACCGTCGCACGAGAGCAACATTTGGCGACCACGAAGGGACAGGTGTGTTCGTCTTTCCTGCCATGCAGTGTCGAACGCCAGCGCCTGTCCAGTGACCACGAACCAGACTAACATGCGGCCCAGCACCTGTCAAGTGACGTTGAAGCAGACCAGCATGCGGCGACAGTAGCAGGTACCAGGGAAGCCACGACTTGATGAAGGACGAGGCCGGCATTTACTGAGAGAGGTGCTGACGCCATAGGAGGGGACGAGAGGAACAGCCCACGGGACCAACTGTGCAGAGATTGGCCTGAGGGATCCTAGCAGCCCAGCGAGTCACTATGGCGGATTCACCACAGGAGTTATGCCAGCTTTTAATGCAACAAGTCAGGGGGCTAGACCAGGTACCACTACTAAAAACCTGCCAGCACCTGAAACTCCCTGGTTTTGATGAAGTGGAGGGAAGAGATGACAGCCCCATATCCCTGGTCAGAAAAATCCACCGCCATCTACTCAGGGAAGAGCTGGAGGAGAGAGAGGATGAGGGGATGTCAGCCTACATCGAGTTGCAGGACTTCCTCCTGTCGCTAGGTGCCAATGATGAGCCTGCAGTTCCGATCTCGATTGCCCCAAGTTTTCCTCCTGATGAGAAGCCGCCCACTACCCCCAAAGTATCAGCACCCCCAGCCAGTTTCTTGAGTCTGACCAGGAGAGAGTTCCGAATCTCTGGTCAGATTGGTGAACCGGGACAACAGGATCGGTTGTCCTTTTCCAGCCTAGCTCACCAGATAGAGAGTGGTCTCACCAAAGGACATTCTGAGTATGAGATCGTGGAGGCGGTGATAAGGGCAGTTGTCCCAGGATCTTCGTTGCGGAGTTATCTGGAGGGCAGGACCGGCTTAACCCTACCGAGCCTTCGTCGAGTGTTACGGTCCCACTTCAAAGAAAAAAATGCAACGGAACTGTACCATCGGTTGTCACGTGTGGCCCAACACGACAAAGAGTCCGCCCAGAGTTTTCTGCTCCGAGCTCTTGACCTACGGCAGAAGGTGACGTTCGCAAGCCAGGAGACAGGCTCTGGACTGTCATACGACAACAAACTTGTCCAGAACATGTTTCTTCATGCCCTCGTTACAGGCCTTAGGAGCGACTCTGTGAAGAGTGAAATCCGGCCCTATCTGGAGGATCCAGCCACAACTGATGAAAATCTCTTCGAGAAATTCAATATTGCTGATAGCCGTGAAGCAGAGCGTAGAGAGAAGTTGGGTCAGCAAAGGACTGCCACTGTTAAGGTGGTGGAGCACAATGATTCGGAAGAAGCAACCGGTGGGAAGAGGAAACCGAAGGAGGGCACCCTGATGTCCGATATCGCTGACCTCAAAGCAGGAATTGCCGAGATTGCCACGCTGAAGAGACAGATCTCAGGGCTGCAGGAAACACTAGCAAACCCACCACAGAGTAGGCAGCAACATCACCCACGTGTCAGCCGAAGCTCCACACCGAGAAGAGGTTGCCCCAGCTGCCACAGACTGGGCTGCGGTGACCAGTGTGACCACTGTTTCAAGTGTGGATCTAGCGAGCACTACGCCCGAGGTTGCCGCTCCAGAAGTTTCAAGTCGGGAAACGAGGAAGGGTTGCTGCCGAGGGACGGGCAGTAACCGGGGATGTTAAACCCCTCAAGTCCCATATGTGCTGCGTTTCTCCCTCAAAGCAAACCGCAGTAACACGCCTTGTTGGAAAGAGATGTCTGGTCAGCTGCATGATACAAGGCGTGAAAACCCGAGCTTTGTGGGACACTGGAGCCCAAGTCTCCATCATACCAGCACACTGGAAGAAAACCCACTTGCCAGATCTGAAGTTACGCTCCCTATCGGAACTTCTTGGTGGAGACGATCTCAATCTCACTGCAGCAAATGGCACATGTATTCCCTTTGAGGGATGGCTTGACGTGACGTTCCAGTTGTCCGTGGGCCACAGTCGTGTCATCAGTGTTCCAGTTCTGGTCACGAACGGGGTCACTGGAGTACCGATCATAGGGTACAATGTCATAGAGGAAGTCGTCAAAAGTGGAGACGAGAGGTCACACCCATCAGAAGCAGTTAAAGCAGCCTTTCCGTCGATGAGACAGAGTGAGGTGATGGCTCTGACCAGCCTCATACAGCAGGAAACTTCAGGAGACATTGGGAATGTCTCTGTGGGGAGACGAAGCATCACCATCCCCAAGCAGGGCTCAGCCATAGTACCGTGTCAGGTAAAATCAGACCGGGTGACTCAAGGCATCACAGCCTTATTTGAACCCGCAGTTACCATGACACTCCCCGAGGACCTCCATATTGACCCCTCCATCGTCCAGCTTAAGAGAGGCAGAGGAACATCTTGCAAGGTGTTTATCCTTGTCTCGAATTTGGCCAGCCAGGACGTAGTCCTCAGAAGGAGAACTCCCTTGGGTTCCCTGGGACTGATCGACTCCATTGAGACCCTACCCAGCTGTGAGCCACTGGACCGACATGCCAAGAGTGTTAACTCCATATCAACCGTCAAGTGTGATGACACCACATGGGCCCCTCCCGTTGATGTCAGCCATTTGACAGAACCCCAGCGCCAAGCAGCTGTCCAGATGTTGCGGGAGGAAGCAGGAGCTTTCGCTAAGGACGACACTGATATGGGCTGTATCAAGGACCTCCAAATGCATATTCGGCTGAAAGATGATGAGCCGGTACAGAAAACGTACATGTCGGTGCCCCCGCCACTTTACAGAGAGGTTAAGTCCTACCTGAAGGATTTGATTGACCGGGGTTGGATAGAGAAGTCCGAATCATCCTTCTCCTCTCCTGTTGTCTGTGTAAGAAAGAAGGACGGGTCCCTCCGTCTATGCATCGATTACAGGCAGCTGAACCAGAAGACTGTTCCAGATAGGCAACCTATCCCACGCATCAAGGATGTACTTGACAGTCTAGGTGGTAATTGCTGGTTTTCAACACTGGACCAAGGCAAGGCCTACCACCAGGGCTTCATGGCCGAGGAAAGCCGACCAGCTACTGCCTTCATCACTCCGTGGGGCTTGTACCAATGGAACCGCATTCCCTTTGGATTGATGAATGCCCCTGCAGTGTTCCAGCGAGCAATGGAGACCTGCCTAGATGGCCTGGTTGGTGAGGTGGCCGTAGTGTACCTGGATGACGTGCTGGTGTACAGCAATACATTTGATGGCCACCTTGATAATCTGCGTCAGGTACTTAGACGATTCCAGGAGCGGGGCGTAAAATTAAAACCCAGCAAGTGCAGCCTGTTCAAAAGCGAAGTCCGCTACCTTGGACGAATTGTCTCGGGTGAAGGGCACCGGATGGACCCCTCAGATGTCGCAGCAGTTGTGGCTCTCCGGGATAAGAGACCAGGCACAGTTGGTGAGCTACGAAAGCTGCTTGGTCTGTTGGGCTACTACCGCCAGTACATTCACAATTTCTCTAAGAAAGCCAAGGGCCTCTACGAACTGCTGCGGAGCCCGACCCGTGACACGACAACAAGAAGTGACAAGCCTGCAAAGAAGGGCAACTACCAAACCCCGTCGAGGCAAAAGATTACCTGGACGGCTGAGCACCAGCACCTTTTGGAAGGCCTGTTGGGCTGTCTCATCCATCCACCGGTGATGGGCTTTCCTGACCATGAAAAGCCCTTCGTCCTCCACACCGATGCTTCAAATGATGGCCTGGGGGCAGTCCTGTACCAACACCAGGACGGGAAGATGAGGGTGATTGGGTACGGGTCTCGTACGCTCAGTCCAGCCGAGAAAAATTATCACCTTCACTCGGGTAAACTGGAGTTTTTGGCTCTGAAGTGGGCGGTGACAGAAAAATTCCGGGATTATTTGTTCTATGCCCCCTCTTTCACCATCTACACAGACAACAACCCCCTGACATACGTCCTCAGTTCGGCTAAACTTAACGCGACGGGACATCGATGGGTAGCTGAGCTTGCAGACTTCAATTTCACAATCAAATATCGTCCTGGAAGATGCAACGCTGATGCTGACGTCCTCTCCCGCATGCCCCTAGACATCGAGAAGTTCAAAGACCAGTGCACAAAGGAGGTCAGCCCCGATGAAATTGCCGCAACAGTCCAGGCAGTCACAGCTGGGGGACCTGGATGCTGTTCATGGGTTTCGGCCCTATCTACGTCGGTATCCTGTCCAGATGACAAGGTCACAAGCTCCCAAAATTTCACCAAGGAAGAGTTGAGAACAGCACAACACGCTGACAGCAGTATTGGCCGTGTCATTCAGTACATCCAGCAGGGCCACCGTCCCAAAAGAAAAGGTCGGATGGGTGAACAAGCCAACACCACAGCCCTGTTGCGTGAATGGGATAAACTTGAGCTGGATGACAACGGGATTCTCCGTCGAAGATCAGGTGACACCTTACAGCTGGTTCTCCCTCCAAAATATCACCATATCGTCTTCAAGGAGCTACATGAAGAGATGGGACACTTGGGTGCAGAACGTGTGGTCCATCTGGCTCGGGCAAGGTTCTTCTGGCCCCACATGCAACGAGACATAGAACACTATGTTACCAAAGTGTGCAGGTGTCTGAAACAGAGAAAACCGAATCGCCCAACCCGAGATCCCCTCCGGAGCATTGTGACGACATCACCCTTCGAAATAGTCTCCATCGACTTTGTTCATCTGGAGAGGAGCGTAGGGGGATACGAGTACATCCTGGTTATAATGGACCATTTTACTCGTTTCGCGCAGGCCTACCCAACCACAAACAAAGCAGGGAAGACAGCGGCAGACCGAATTTTCAATGACTTTGTCTTGAGATTTGGATTTCCTCACAAACTCCACCATGATCAGGGAAGAGAATTTGAGAACCAACTCTTCCAGAGGCTACAGAAGTTGTGTGGCATTACACCCTCAAGAACCACTCCCTATCATCCACAGGGAAATGGACAGCTCGAGCGATTCAACCGCACACTCCTGGGGATGCTTCGTACCCTACCGGAAGAAGACAAGACGCGGTGGAAAGACTCTATCAACAAGGTGGTGCATGCTTATAATTGTACCCGGTCAGATGCAACAGGGTTTTCCCCATTCTTTCTTCTGTATGGGCGACCGCCTCGCCTGCCCATTGATCTTGCCTTCGACCTGCCCCAGACCACGCCTTACATTACAGACCACCGCGAGTACAGCCAACGATGGAAAAAACAGATGGAAGACGCCTACAAGCTTGCCAGTCAAAATGCAAGTAAGTCTTCAGCTCGTGGAAAGCAGCAGTTTGACAGGAAGATCCACAGCTCTGTCCTCCAACCAGGCGACAGAGTGCTGGTCAGAAATCTCAACCAGACGGGTGGACCAGGAAAGCTGCGGGCCTACTGGGAGAAGGAGATCCATATTGTGGTACATCGAAAGGGTTACGACTCCCCGGTTTATGAACTGCGACCAGAGTGCGGAGGAGGGCGACGCAGGGTACTGCATAGAAACCTGCTACTGCCCTGTGATGAACTCCCCGGTGAACTTCCAAGGGTCTCCCCTCGGCATTCCTTACCTTCACGGAAGCATCTGGTTAGAGGTGATACACCAGTCATAACAGACCCAGATAGCTCCGATGAGGAACTATTTGTCCAGCCTCCTTCACTGCAGACCCGTACATCTGGTTCAAGTACCCTGAACCTTGGAGCTCAGCCATTTATCCCTGAACAAGCATTTGTTCCTGATCCAGGGGCCACTCCTGACCCAGTTCACACAGCCCCAGATGCAGTACCTGAGCCAGTGGCCGCCCCTGAGCCGGTAGCCGCCCCTGAGCCGGTAGCCGCCCCTGAGCCGGTAGCCGCCCCTGAGCCGGTAGACGCCCCTGAGCCCATGGCCGCACTGGAGCCGGTAGACGCCCCTAAGCCAGTAACAGTTCCTGAGCTGGTAGCCACCCCTGAGCCGGTAGCTGTCCCTGATCCAGTAGCCGCACCAGATCCCACAGCCGTACCAGAGTCAGTGATCACCCATGCAGATGTGGCAGGACCAGAGCCAGCTGTTCCTGAGCCAGCTGTTCCCGCCCCAGAAACCGAAGCAGACCTCAGATTGAGTGGAGATGCAGGACCCTACCCTGCAAGACAGAGGCAGCCCCCTCAGCGCTTGGCCTATGAGCAGCTGGGCCAACCACTACAGAGGCCAGGCGGTGTCAACGGTGTGACAGCAGCCAGTCCCCATATCGGCCCACATCCTTCAATGCTTTGGCCTCAAGCACCCATGATGCCACCACCAGTCCCCATGTCGTGGCCTTCCCATCCCATGCAGTGGACCACACCAATGATGCCGTGGCCCACCCAGCAGGTACCGATGTTACCGTGGCAACAATGGTATCAACAACCGCCTTGTCAGCAGCCCTGAACAGCGGACTGTAGATGGACACTTGCAGAGGCAATGAACATAATGAACATTTAAATGAACATTTAGGTCTTTTTCGTTTTGGTTCACAGAACCATTCTTGTTCAGGCAAGCGAGTGAGAAATGTCTTTTTTTTTTCTTTTACCTTTCGGAAATGTTGAGGACAACATTTAATTTTCAAGGGGAGAGTGTAGCAGCCCAGAATGTAAGTTTGTTGCCCCCCCCCCCCTTTTTTTGAGTGCATTAACCTTAGTTTATACTTACCTTTAAGAGGAATGGACTTTCCCGAATCTTAATGAGTTGCCACATCAGCAAGAAACCTTTGTCTACAGGATTCTGTGTACAGGATTCTGTGTGGGTTCATTGTACTACCAGCAATGACCCAGCAAGCACATGTTTTATAATAAAGTTCTCTTGAAGTCCTGTACGTTTTGGTGACAACTCCTTATTTTCTTCTTACAGGTATGTAGATTTCATTCTATAATTCCTATCTTGTTAACTATTCTAGTGTGATGGAATAAGTTATAATGGTATTTTGATATTGCCTTGACAATGTATAGACTTGAGGAAAGGAGACAAAATTCATTGAGATGTGTTAAAGAAATTCATTGAAGTTGGATACATTTCCACTAGTTAGCTGAAATCTAAAGAAGTTGTTATTGCATTTATTTCCTTATTGATTTGCGAATGACCAGATGAAGGCAGACCAGTGAAACCTTTGTTTCTTAAACTTAACTCTGGATCAGTTGGACTTTTGTCTATCATTTCATAGTAAATCTAGATTAAGTGTATCAAGCCTGCAATTACCGCTGTATTACTGATCAGTTAAGGATAATGTTTTATGTATATTATAGCTACATGTAGGTTGTTTCAACATGTAGATGTTGTATGCCCTTTTTGTATAGTTTCTGTACTGAGGAATGCTTGGGTACAGAACAATGGCCCACATGTACATGTATTAGCACATGGCCCTTACACTGGTGGAAGGTCCACATACAGCGTGTGTAGCAGTGAACCACTGGACATAGTTTATTAGCACCTAGGGATTAACTTAGGGATGCCAGCCAGGCCCAGCCAGTGGTTCCCAGGAGTTACTGGGCAGATGTTTACTGAGCTTGATAAGGATTTAGGGAGAGTGCTCTGGCCAGCCAAGGACGTTACTATGGAGACCAGACCTCTGGCCAGAGGAATTTAGAAACTTGTTTATTTACATGTACATAGCCCTGATGATTGCATTTTCTTATGGCCACAACTGTTTTTATGTTGTTTCCTTTGCTTGGCTTTAATTATTACATTGCTTTAGGTTAAGAAATAATTACTTTTGTGAGTTATTACATGTGAATATGCATTATTAAGGCGACCTGCATATTATGTTTTTACCAGTAGCGGAAGTTTAGTTTCTTTAGTTTTGATTTGTTAAGTTGAATTGTTTATATTCATTGTACTACCAGCAATGACCCAGCAAGCACATGTTTTATAATAAAGTTCTCTTGAAGTCCTGTACGTTTTGGTGACAACTCCTTATTTTCTTCTTACAGGGTCATTGAACGACAATTTTAATGTGTCCCGTGTAGACGTCATTTTCTGACCGTCGCACGAGAGCAACATATATTTGGCCTTATCATTATTCGATTTATCATTCTGCCATTCGGTTATTATTACTATCATTTATTGAAGGTTTTCGTTTCGGGGGCCGTGGGCCCTTATACTCCCTGCCCTGTGGAGCCGCTATAGTCGTGGGTTTATGCATACAACTTTGTCATTGAGCTTTCTTTTCGAGGAATTTCAAATAAAATCTAAGCATACATCTGCCCTATCTCGTTGCACTTATTTACGTGTATATGCAAGGCACATCACTACAAATTTAACAGGAGTTTTATAATCTGGCCAATGATAAAAGGGGAGTTCAATTAGGGAGTGAACAAGATCTCACCATCATGTGCTTTTTCGACAGAAATATAAAAGGATTACAAATGCACTCAAAAGGCATTTTAGAAGTACAACAAAAATCGTTTCTCCGTTGTGGCCATCATTTATACGGGCTTTTAACCGAGACACATGAAAGAGCTTGTCAAGTGAGCAATCCTCTTAAACTCAATGAGGCACGCACTTTCACGGTGTCAACAGCGACGAAACCATCGGACGGGTAGGGGGTGGAGACACGCGACAGCCAGAGGTATACGAGTGGATTGATGTCAGTCTCCGCGGATCGTGGCCTTCTTCCATTTCGTCTTTTCTGTTTCCCAGACGGGAAATCAAGCAATCGAGGAGAAGCAACTAATTCAATTGGGAAAGCTTGGACTGAAATATAAACCAATGTCCTGAGCTATTGATTGTCTGCGAGGGAAGTCAGTGGCCGCTGGAGGGGAAAACTGACATCTGCGATCCGTGCTGGGCTGCGAATTGACCGGCCTGCTGTCGATGGATTTTCACCCCTCTCACCCTACCCCACCCCCGTAGAAACGGTACGAAAAACAGAAAATCCGCGGAGATAGTGTCCCTCAGCAGGATTATTGCTCAGCAGGATTTTTGATCCACTGCCCCTCTTGTTTTATGTAAGCTACACCCAAAGTAAACAGTTGATTGAACAAAATTGCACTTAGAATTAGTGCTTATACAGTAAAAAGGGAAATGAGTTGATAATTTTGTGCATAACAATGCCGTGACGCGTATCAACTTTTACAAAGAGGGTAGCAACGTCATGGTATTGATATTTCAGCTCGTCAAATTGATAGTTCATTCATTGTGACGGTTCGAATAAAACCAGTATTCGTTTTGATTCCGGAAAATAAACATTAAGCTGGCTTAATAACAAACAAAACGAAAACAACAGAAGGGAAAACTAACTCAGTATGCAATTAAGTTGAAACAGGAGTCCATGTACAATACGCTATTTGCTTAATTTTTTTGTCAGAATTCGTTCATGCCAAGTTGTCAAGTTACTATGACACCGAGTATTGGGTGGACTTAGTCTTGAAATCAGCAGGTGTGGTTAAGCTCTTTTCTATCAGTCATCTTTAAAAATATTATGAATTTTAACATTCCAAAACAAATCGAAATGATGTTCCATGCATACGATCTATTTAAACTGTTCTAAAAATAACATAGCTATACGGAAGCTAGATCAGTTTCCAACATTTTGATTTAGACCATCATGCATGCGCGTAAAGTGGTTACACTCATTGCGAAGTTCTTTTCTGCAAAAGAACGCCTCCGGTACTCACTCAAAACATAATAGCCCACGTGAACAAACTGATTTCTTAATTCAATTTGACTGAATTGCAATCAGAAGTGCTACATCCACTTTGTCAGCAAAGAGAAGTGAACTCCCCGTTGACTGAAGCGGTTTGCGTGCTACCATCCCACCAGGCACGCTACAGTTAGGCATACACACAAAGTCCTCAGACGACATTCAACATGCATTATTGCTGATGACAAGTCATCGGATTCAATCCCCAACAGAATTTACGCCGGGATTTCCCCAGGCGGATCTACATGAAACATCCAACAACCGTTCGTGGTCATTCCAAAGACTTTCCAAAGACCAGCTGAGGCATTAGCCTTTGAAATTATTACACTCAAATCCTGAAGACTTAAAGGCATGGGTTTTGCCTTCATGCCTGTAAAAAGCTTTCCCTTAAGCTAATTTTCCCTCGCAGTGACTTCAGTCGTTCGAACAGTTGTTCGTAGTTTACCCTCAGGATTACAATGTATCTTCAAGTGCTTAAAATCTCCGTCATTCAGGGGTGAACGACTTCGTATCCCGAGTCGTCCAAAGTGAGATGACATTGATAAGCAAAAGTTTGTTACCTCAACTTCTACTACGAGTTAAATATCAGAACTGTATTGATATTAATCTCAATAATAGAGCTTGTACCTGTTGGGGGAAAACAGGTCTAAATACTGATAGCCTTTTCAACTTGTTTGAGTTCCTCTAGACAGCTCTTTATCAACACAGGTTTCTTACAATGTCTTGCCAATGTCAACGTAAACCACAGCTCACCCGATCAATGTTACAAATTTCGGGGGTAGACATTTTTACAACAAAACTCAATGCGAATACGGTTGCCATCAGCAAACCTTTTGACGCCAAGAAAATAATTATATGCAAAGGGTCGTTCACAAGAAAACAAATTGCTGAATGGGATGTTGTACTTTTAACCAGTGGCGTAACTACGAGATTGGGGGGGGGGGGGGACGTGCCCCTAAATGACATCCGTGCCCCCCCCCCCCCCCCCCGGGTTCCCCCATTTGAAATCTTGAAATGTACAAACAAATTATACAATATACAGTTCATGTACTTTCAGTGCCCCTTCAAAAATGTGTGCACCCCAGGTGCACCCTCCCCCCCCCCCCCCCCCCCCCCGAAATTGTATCCAGTTACGCCACTGCTTTTAACCTTCAACTGTGAAAGGTTAACAATAAAGGAAAGCAGATACTGCACGATTTTAATAATTGCTTTCGCTGGCGTTGCAATGTGTTTATGACAAGCTGTTCCACTGCACAAGGTGCTCTCTGGCACAGTTGCTTTTGGATTTGTT
>JAZGUH010001011.1:0-143614 GCA_037893225.1 Hippasteria phrygiana
GGTGGTGCTCAACAATGTGGTATACGACACACAGACACCCATCCACCCGACCCCTACTCTGCGAAACGAATGCTCGGTTTACACATGTGTGTAACAGCTGGTGTATTCTGGGATTTGCGAATGTCCCTTATCCAAAGGCTTCTTTCCAAAGGCTAGTTTCCACCCTTTTTGATAATAATCAGTGGTATTGGAAGCGAGTGTTTATGCTATAGGCATCATTGGTCCGTCCAAATTAATAATTTTACTATTGCTTATACTTATTTTCTTGTTCTTATCTTTGCTACAGCGTGAGGAGAGAGCTGCCGGTTCCGGCTCTGGGTACGATGGATTCAGTGATGATGAGGATTATAATCCTGTTGAGGTAGGCTTTGGACCGAGTTTGTTGTCAGCCCTTCGGTCGACCACTTGGCAATGTATTATTTTTGAATGGCGTGCATCTAAAACATAATGTATAATCATATGTAGAATTGTTGAAACACGTTGTAAGCCCCTCCCCCCAATCAAATCCAATGGTGAGCGAATGCCGGGACTTCGGGCTGGCAAATACTGGCAGGGGAAAGAGTTCCATATCCGGACATCACTTATACCTCGTGCACAAAGTCTATGGGCCATGACAGAAAAAGTCAATGTATTTTCAAAGAATAAGTTGAAAATTGTTCCCTCCTAAATTCGTGTTTCTTCATCAGATTTACACTTTTTTGTAGTTTTTAAGTCATATTGGGGGAAAATACGTGATGTCCGGATATGGAACTCTTTCCCTGGCAGGAATTAGGGGCGTCACTAAACTACTTTAAATGGAGACGTCATCACAAGAATTGCCAACAGGGTGTGAGCCCAAAAGACAAGTCTTAAAATTGAAAACAAAATAGCCCAGTAAAAATCCTCTATCCCAAAAAAATAATTTTAAAAAGCTTACGCATTTTTGTATTGTATTATACGTCTGAGGACCCAATGATAAAGGAACAACAATGAGATCCAGTGGCGTAACTACGAGGGGGGCCACGCGGGGGGGGGGGTACGTGCCCCCCCCCCCCCCCCCCCCCCCGCCAGCTGACATCCGTGCCCCCGGGTGCCCCCCCCCCCCCCCCCCCACCCAATTTGAAATCTTGAAATGTACACAACATTAAACCAGCTGCAGTTCATGTACTTTAGTTCCTCCTTGAAAAATGTCACCCAGTTACGCCATTGATGAGACAATAGAGTATAGACAATAGAGATGACAAACCATTGTACGCGGTCATTATGTAAAACACGACTGTGCGTGTTTGTTAGACTCATTATGGGATACCGGGAAGAAAGGGTAACAATTATAAATCTTGAGCCTCACAGGGAAAACGCTATGGAGTTTGAGATTTCAGAGTAGAATAATAAAAGGAAAGTTAAGGTGGACAATATAGCCTGAAAGTAAAAGGTCACGCGGCGGGCTTCCGGAAACCTCGCGCAGCCCGCCTACATTGCATTGCTCTTTCACCTGCCATAATTTTTAGTAGAATGATTTCTAACTTTAACCACTTCCAAGAAATACTTAGCGTGGAATTTAATGTGATTAAATTTAATTTGACTAAAATTGTGGGAAAAACACTCGTAGACAGGGGAAAAAGGACCTTAATATCGTTGTTAGCATACCCAGGTGAAACTCCCGTTTCCGCTTTCCTTTTCATTTCGCCTACTCGCGTGAGAACGAGAATGTAGAAGTTGTGAAGCGCGCGTGATTTGTTTTACCTTACCTACAGCCGATGGATTCTAAATTAAGCTGGGCTGGCTCGAATGTCTGGCGTAAAGCCCAGTTGCGGAACCCCCCCCCCCCCCCCCCCCGCTTGTAAAAACAATTTCGCAGACGGAACATTTTGGGAGTCACCTTCTGGGCAAATTTCAGAAACCCCCCCCCCCCCCCCCCCCCTGCAAAAAATCCTGGATCCGCCCCTGCAGCCCCACTCACTGTCCTGATCAGCGGTTACATTAAATTTCTTTCGAAATTGGTAATGAGTCCTGGACGTTTATTCAAAAACGTTTAGCCAGAAAAGAAATTAAATTGTATTCGTCTGCGCGCGCCTTGTCTGGAGGCTACAGGCCAGTTTTCCAACGATTTCCAGCTGGAAATCGTTGGAAAACGATATATATTTCCACTTTTCTGGACAACGACAGCACACCTGGTGCCATCATTTCACAGGATGATTGAGACTACTATTAACTTACAGTCTCGTGAGGTATTTCGTAATAATTCAGTAAACATTTTTTGGAGGATTACCAATCGTGTACACTACACTTAACTTTCAGTTTTTAACCAATGATTACCACAAAAGTATTTAATAAATGTTCATCTTTGTAAGAGTACACCGAGTTTCCGTATGTGTTTTATATTTTCGGAAGTGAGAGGTCAATTTTTGGCACGATATTTCTCTTTCGCATCAGGCGATTTATTAGTTTCCATCAATTGATATGCTAGTAATAATTTTACAAGGGCCATTTTTGGGGGTGATTTTTTAAAGAATTCAATGTACCAAAAATAAGTGCAAATTTTACAAGTTTTACACCTGAATTTTCCTATTCAAGGTCTCCGGATGCGCGCCACCAGGGGTGAACTTTCAGGCTCTATAGTGGTAGCCGATAAGGGTGCATAATCTGCATATGTCAAGTTGGGTGTGTTAGGAGCACTGCTCTCTATATGAACTGGATAGCGCATCGGCTTTACCAGTTGAGGCCACCGTCCGCCATGTTACCACTCTCAATACAACAGGTTTTCCAACCTTGTCCCCAGGGTCTCATTTCATCCTCTTTCTACTTACATAGCGATTAGTGGTAAATTGGGAGTGATAATATGGCGGGTGCTGGCCTCAGTTGCATGTACAGCGCGCAATGGCCAATGAGCTATCCAGTTTATATAGAGATCAGTGGTTAGGAGGGGTGGGGTAGAGCAGTCTTTCAACGTTACTTGATGGCGATATTTAATTTGTGAGATTTTTCTACTGCTAATTGAACACCCTGCACGCCGGACTTAGTTTGATTTTTTCTTCACTAGCCATTGTTGGCCGACAGCAACACGATTTGGCCAACAGCAGCACAAATTTCCGACAAAAAGACCGGCCCCTCCTCTGATCATTGTATCATGGACACGGGATGGGCCAACTGGTTTTAAATGAACTTGTTCAAGTTTTCTGCTACTATATCGCAGGGTTCTGTTTCAGTGTTTTATTGCTCATGGCCAGAAAAAAAAGAATAACTAGAGATGTGTCTGTCACTAGACAGAACACATGGCTTTTCCGGGGTTTTCCAATTCTCACCAAAATATACCTTGTAAAGTTAAAATGAAAGTTAATTCATCATGTTGTTTAACGAGATTTTGCAATTATAAAAGATATATAATTTTTAAAAATAATTTTAAAAAATAGATGACGTCATGATGACGTTACCTCGGATTTTGCATGCTTGTGGCATTATCTACCTATCCACCAATTTTCATGATGATCGGACCTACCCTCTTGTTTTTTAAAATAACACATTTTTTATGACGTCATCATGACGTCACACATTTTTCACATTAATATGAAAGAATATAAGAGCTAACAAACATAATAGAATTTAGCATGTTCTGTTGATGAGATATGGTTTCAAAGGTAAAAAAGCTACGACATTAATATAGAATCGTAGGATGACGTCATCATGACATCACTTCAATTTTTATCTACAACACCTGCTGGCCAGCTAGATAAACTTAGCTAGATATCAAGTTTGAACTCAATCAGACCAACGGTTCTCTACATATAGACCCTTCAAAAATGCACCTTTAAGATGACGTCACGTGACCCGTGATGACGTAATAACAATGTTACTTGTCAAAACAATTATTGCAACGTGGTATTGGCCTATGTCAAGATTGGAGGCAATCTGATCAAATTTTGAGAGTACAATGAAATTTAAAACATTTAAAAATTCGTAGAAAATCGGCCGATGATGTCATCATGACATCACTTCCGATTTTACATGTTAGTGGCACTATCTACCTACCCACCAATTTCTATGATGATCGGACCTACCCTTATATGTCATGATGACGTAACACATTTTTCACGTTGATATGAAAGAATATAGGAGCTAACAAAGCTATTGCAAAAAGAATTTTGAATTCAGCATGTTCTGTTAATGAGATATGGCTTCAAGGTTTAAAAGGCTAAGAAAATGATACAAAATCATAGTATGACGTCATCATTACGTCACTTCAATTTTTAATCTACAACACCTGGCCTACCTATAGATATCAAGTTTGAACTCAATCAGACCTATGGTTCTCTAAATATAGGCCCTTCAAAAATGCACCTTTAAGATGACGTCATGTGATCCGAAATGACGTCATCACAACGTTACTTGTCAAAACAATTATTGTGGTATTGGCCTATGTCAAGATTGGAGGCAATCTGATCAATGACAGTGTAAAATGTTGAGAGTACAATGAAATCTGAAACATTAAAAAATTCGTAGAAAATCAGCCGATGACGTCATCATGACGTCACCTCGGATTTTACATGCTAGTGGCACTATCTACCTACCCACCAATTTTTGTGACGATCGGACATACCCTTATATGTGTTTCAAAAAAGCACTTTTTGATGACGTCATGATGACGCCACACATTTTTCACATTGATATGAAAGAATATAAGAGCTAACAAAGCTATTACAAAAATAATTTTGAATTTAGCATGTTCTGTTGATGAGATATGGCTCTATTTAAGAAACTTTAAGAAACTTTAAGGTCCAAAAACTTTTTTGGTGCTTAGCAGCTCCGTGAAATTGGGCCCTGGTTTGAGGGCAATCGGACCTACGGTTCTCTAGATATGGGCCCTTGAAATATACACTTTTAAGATGACGTCACGTGACACATGATGACGTCATCGTGACGTCACGCTTCGGGGCACAATTTTAGATTAAGGTCTATGCTCATTAGCTTTTTAGAGGTATGGCGGACACAATAGCGCCCTCCTGTTGTGTCCGCCATACCTCTAAAAGGCTAATGTTAATTTTGATTAAGATCGGAGATTGTTTAATGACCAAAGTGCCGCACACAAAATTCATGTACAAAGTCTATGGGATTTGGGATAGAACTAAAATACGAAGAAGAAGAAGTAGCGGGGGAAAAAATCCGAACAAAAACAAAGCCTTTTCCGACTGGTTGTCGGAAAAGCTAAGAAGAAGAAGAAGAAGAAGAAGAAGAAGCGGAAGAGAAACAAATCCGAACAAAAACAAAGCCTTTTCCGACTGATTGTCAAAAAAAGCCAACAAGAACTGGAGCAAATATTTGTCCCGCGCTATGCTCAATTTATTAGTTACGTATACCGCGAGGAGATTCCGAAAATACCCTAAATTTTCTTAACACGTTTCCGTTAAACACTCGGATTTCGGATGTTTCTGGCTGTAAAAAATGCCTGTCATCTCTGATGCCCATCCAGATTTTTTTGAGATTTCAGTTAGAGGGAAACTCGCCTTGGCAAAAACCAATGCCACATCCTGCGGGATGTTGACGCCCGGATTTGGTACGTGGAAGCTTGCGACGTGTTCTTGCCAAATCAGGAGAAACTATAGGCGGGGGTCAAAATGAGTTATTGATAAATTCCGAAAGAGGATTATTAGATCTGTTTGTTTTATTTAAATTGGACGTTCTATTGTTATGAATTTCATACTTTTTGGGTAATGCATGTATTAATAACACTGAGCTATTTACATTTTGTTTACATTTTCTTGGTCACAGCTTATACCAAGTTTCATACGGGTCACATTTTTCAGACTTTTATACATTGTGCGCCATGATCTATTTCTAATCTGGGTGGTTATTTGATCCACGGTTTACATTTGAAGCAAGATATGGAACAGAGGGACCCCCACCCTCTTTTGTGTTGGTTACTGCGTTCCCGGAATCTCAGGATCCCCGGGGGGATGTGTTAGGTAACAATAGTCTGGAGTGTGTATATGGTATAGGGACAAGAGTACCCAAGAAGGGGGGGGGGGGGGTACCCCTTGGTCCCATATCTTGCTGAGTGTAACGATTTATTAAGAATCATCAGGGATTCAAACCAGCTTCACCCTCGTTTGAATACGGTTTAGCGTGAATTTCAGTCACTATGAAAATACAGGCTCATTGGTAGTATTACACATGCCTATTTGAAGAAAATTAGGAAAGTGGCCGGTCACGTGAGATGATTTAGCCAATAATAGGGAGAAGGAGTCCGATTTTCATAGGAGTCAGATTTGTATTTGACAACGGGCGATTCGCAGTAAGTGCGCCATCATGAATTTGTTACGAAGAGGCAATTTTTTTATCACTACGCGTTTGAAAAAGCCATGCTAAACAGTATATGCCATTTTACACGAAAGGAACAAAAACGGTATCATGATACACGCGAAATGTTTTTTGACATTTTCGATGAGTAGTTATTTCATATATCTCACTGGCTTCCAAATGCTTTTCCATGTTACTACATGTATCCAGAGATATTCTTTGGATCACAACCTCCTTCCCAGGGTACCGTATTCTTTCAACCCCGTTCTTTGTACCATGGTTGGGAAAGAACCTTATTCTGATATGTTACTGCAATAACAAGCTGATAATTTGAAATAAGCCAGTTCGGTATTTCAACTACGCATGTGCACAATGACATTTTATCCCGAATGACCCGCGTGACCTAACGCGCGCGTGTGGACTCAAAAGGTAGTTGCACAACGCGCACGTGTTAAATTCAATCAGAACATGGCGTGACATTACGTCAGCAATTTTATCCCGAATAACCTTTGACCTTTGAGATACCGAACTGGCTTATTATCGTCCGAAACGATTCCATGAAGAATGAAAAAAAAAAAAAAATTATAACCTTCCATAATGTCACAAAAATTGGTTATTGATAATTTTTAAAACGCTGTTGCTACCGTCAATTTCAAAAGTATGGAACCCCAGCTCAACTAACGTACTTCGTGAAAGGTCTTTCCTGCATGCACCAGGCCTCGAAAATTATGGCGATTTCCCTGCAATCCATGGCTTTTGTACGTTATACTTTGGTACCCCGCATCTCTATCACGGAAGCTCACAGTATTCTGCAGCACCAGACTGGGACTATACTACTTAGAACACGTCTCTGCAATCCACCTAATTATAATAGCCAAGATTTTATGCAAATTATCCAATATGGGGACGAGGTTGCCAACGAGGCGGTGTGGTTTGCCGATCACGCAGTTTAAAAACATGCCTGTCCGGTGCAACCGCGTGGTAGCACCCTGCATTGCGAATCACTCGTTTCACAATAACCTATTTCTTTTTGCAGCCAACGCGAGTCCGCAAACCAGAAATTCATCATTTCCACGTGGAGGTTTCCATCACCGCTCGCTTCGCCAACACGTTGATCAACAGCCTGCTGGTCAATCCGGATGAGTATGCGCAGGAGGCAACTTTCTCCGTCATCTTACCAGAGGAGGCTTTCATCAGCAAGTTTGTCATGTAAACAATCACCTCGTTCAGATTGATAACTGTTCACTGATCTCCATGTGTAAACATCTGGATAGCTCATTTGCCGTTGCGCGCTGTTAAGTTATGCACGAACAACTGTCGCCAGCTATAGCAGCCGCCATCATATGAAGCACGATATGGGGGGAAAGGGACCCCCCCCCCCCCCCCCTCCTTTGTGTTGGTCATTGTGTTCCCGGAATCTCAGGAATTATATTCAGAAATCTAGGGGGATGTGTTAGATAACAATAATCTGGAGTGTGCTTAGGGTATAGGGATAAAAGGGGGGGGGGGGGGGGGGGTACCCTTTTCCCTCATATCGTGCAGGGTATCGCCGCCACTCTATCTAGTCTGGTTCCCTGACCTGAAGATTCCCTGACGTCTAAATCTTAGGTCAGGTAGCAACCGCGGTTTAAATAGATCATGACGTATGTGTTAGTCCGAGTGACTTCAGTGGCATCATTCAAATTTAATATTCTTGCAAAATCCAGTCGGCAAAATACTGCAAGAGTGTGGCATTGATTTTTCAATTTTTATATATAATTGAGAATTCAAATTCCAGGATCTGTAAAGGGCCTGACAGACATTTTGTTGTTGTGAACATCAACGTTAACAGCCGAATGCTACCGAAAACAAGTTCGGAAAACTTCGGACATTTTCGGAAAATTTCAGAATTCTGACAGTGTTCGTCACATGATATTGGCGGCTACCGGACCTAATAATTCACCAGAAATAGTCAGAATATTTTGGTCTGGGAACCAGACTAAGTAACACTCGTGGAACATCCATAAATCATCGCTGCCTAGCGCCTGCTTATGCCATGCTTGTACTACAGTTCGCGCATAGCGTGGAGTTGTAAGATGGCGGATGGTGTCGTAAACTTGAACAGCCAATGGTCTATCAAAATTTGTATGTATGGAGATCAGTTCTTATGTTCTTATAAGCACTTTGCGCAGTTTTGCCATGTTGCTTCAAAAGGCGAGGCCTTACATGTAATACAAAGACTTGTTGGCGTCGCCGTTAGTATGGAGATTGCTAAAGCTTTTGCTCAAGAAAGCTTTTACGTAATCGAAGCTTGCCTGCATAGGCTCTCTTTCAACCCGACCTGCGAAGGGGCCAATTCACCGTAAAAGGTGAGCACACCATGCGCCGTGCTGAATTGAAGCGCATGCACCGGACGTTTACTTGTGTATACCGAGGACAAGGAGCAAAATAATGATAAAAGGATAAAAAGTCCTTGATTTTCAAGTTGTCATTCTGTTGGAAAACGTGTAAGCCTACGAATTTAAGCAATGAGAGGTGTTGCGGAAAAGTTCAAGTACTAAAGAGGAAACCAGACGGACCATGAGAAGCCCACTAGTATATACAGCATAAACTAACGCGGGAGTCATGTATTATAGTCGTAGAATTATACAAGAGTCAAACATATCTTAGACACTGGAGACAACTCAATCTCACTTTTGTATCATGCACACGAAATACAGTATGTGAATTCATATCTTGATTACTGTAGTCAATACCTCATGCACTTGATGTTAATTTTCAGTGAGGACAAATTGGTTGGTTGGTTGGTTGGTCGGTTGGTTGGTTGGTTGGTTGGTTGGTTAGAGTCGATACCCACCTGTTTTTCTATTATTATTTTGTGAAGACCATTAAAGCCATGCAAAACACCGTTGATACAAAGAATGAATTTACACACACTGATCTCCACATAAACGCATACCTCATTGGTCATTGCTCGCTGGTACAAGTAAAGCCAGTAGCCGGCATATTATTACACCCATTTTACCGCTGATCTGTATGTAAGGAGAACGAGGATGAAAGTAGATGCTGGGGACAAGGTTGGAAAACCTATTGTATTGGGAGTGATAATATAGCGGACGGCGGCTTCAAATCGAACAGCCGAAACGTACGCTATATCCAGTTTACATAAGAGTACATGTTGTTACTCAACGTCGATACAACTGACACTCAGAACTGGGGCGCGTTAACGCACTACGTATACTATGGAATTCCATATCTGCCATTTCAAACGTCGCCTGTCGCCCTCCAAAACGTCGCCCGTCGCCTTAAGACCTTTAGTGAGTTTGACCGTTGACCATCGTTTTCTTCACTGTGTGCATGGTATAGGTAGGGTACTTCCTATAGGTACAGTAAACTACGTGCGTCGCCCATGGGAAAGGCCAATATTTGCTAATATTTGCATATGGCGCTCCCATTGGCTGAATTGCCATGAATGAACTTGTCAATTCACTATCAATTAGTATCTTGCCTTACTGAGCAACTGTGTCAATTTTAATATAAGTTAATTTAAATCCAAACTGATGTTTAAAGATGATACAAAATATGCAAGCTCAATGTTTTCCTATTTCTCCCTTCCAGCACCGAACAGACAATGACACTGATTGTCTAATTTTGTTAATCTTTTCAATTTATTGACTTGCTTTCTATAGTGTCCGTTTTCTGCTTTAAATCTCACGTCGATTGTATTCTACAATCACAAAGAAGATAAAACAAAAACTAGCAATTGAAAAGAATTGATAATATTTTTTAAATATTCAGACACAAAATGAGAAATTGGATTTAAAAGTGACATCATAACGGAAAATATGTCATTAAATAAAAGAGACATGAACGGGAAGCGAAAAGAACGGGGACTTAAATAACAATGTAAATTTGTGTGAATAAAACAAAAGACGTAAATGAACTTTAATTAATACGTTAAATTTAGCCATTGAAGAATAAAATCAAAAAATAAACAACGAAGTGTGATTAATGGTATGATTGGTCATTGTTGCAATTTTTAGAAATGGGCGGATTTGGGGGTTAGTATTTTTATAGGAAATATCGCTCCACTGACCGGTTCAAAGTTTTGCGTTGTTGGATGGCAAAAAAACGAGAGAAAAACGGCGCTCGTTTTCAACCGTCGGGCGGATGATAGCCTTTGAGTCAAGGCGCGCGTGGCGACCTGGACGCGTGATGCGCCCCGAATGCCAGCATGTCCGGGGCGCGCCACTCGTCCGGGTAGCCACGCGCGCCTGGACTAAATGCTACAGGGCAGTTTTCCAACGATTTCCAGCTGGAAATCGTTGGAAAACGATATAAATTTCCACTTTTCTTGACAACGACAGCACACCTGGTGCCGTCATTTCACAGGATGATTGAGACAACTATTAACTTACAGTCTTAGCTGGCCTGACGTTTCGAACTTAAGCAAGTTCTTTCTCAAAGGCAAATGACAGAGTACAAGAAACAAACATGTAGGGAACACACATGCATGAGGGGGTGGGTGGAGAAACACAAAAGAGGGATGCAAAGGAGCCTGGCAGTGGGTAAACATCAAAGGGTGAGGAAAGCACAGCCAGGAAGGCAGGAACAAAGAAGTGTGGTTTTGGAAGGGATGAAGGATGGGAGGGATTAAGATGAAGATAGAAGCTGGGGAATTGGACAAAGGAGTGTGGTAAGGGGCCGGAGGGGGGGGGGGGGGGGGGGGGGGTTGAATTGGAGGTGGTAATAGGGCAGGAGAAGGAACAAAGAGAAGTGGCAAGGATAAACAGGAAATGGAAAGACAGCCCCATTTGGCCAAAAAACCCCAAAAAGCTCAAAAAGCGTTTCTATGGCCATCGATCGACTGTGAACACCAAGAAAATGGACACCCCTGTTGGTCATCACTTCAACTTGCCTAACCATTCCATTTCTGATATGATTCTACAGGGCGTAGAATCACTTTTCCACCGCAAGGACTCAGTTCGCCTCAGCCGAGAGAAAGTTTGGATGAAACGTCTTCGGACTATTCAACCACATGGTCTCAACGTCCAGGAAGGGAATGATTAACTTTTAATTTTTCCCCCACTGTCATTTGTTTACAGATTATCCTCCTGGCAAACCCTCTTGGTTTTTTTTGGCCAAATGGGGCTGTCTTTCCATTTCCTGTTTATCCTTGCCACTTCTCTTTGTTCCTTCTCCTGCCCTATTACCACCTCCAATTCAACCCCCCCCCCCCCCCCCCCCTCCGGCCCCTTACCACACTCCTTTGTCCAATTCCCCAGCTTCTACCTTCATCTTAATCCCCCCCCCCCCTCCTTCATCCCTTCCAAAACCACACTTCTTTGTTCCTGTCTTCCTGGCTGTGCTTTCCTCTCCCTTTGATGTTTACCCACTGCCAGGCTCCTTTGCATCCCTCTTTTGTGTTTCTCCACCCACCCCCTCATGCATGTGTGTTCCCTACATGTTTGTTTCTTGTACTCTGTCATTTGCCTTTGAGAAAGAACTTTCTTAAGTTCGAAACGTCAGGCCAGCTAATTTTTTGATTTGTATATTTCAGGTCCATTCAGTCAGTCAGCAGTTTGCAGCAGTTTTATTCATTTTCAACTTACAGTCTTGTAAGGTATTTCGTAATAATTCAGTAAAAAAGAATTGGAGGATTACCAATCGTGTACACTACCTTTAAGACAGTAAACATGAGTATGCTTATGCTAAACATGAAATGGTATTTGAATAAAACAATGGTGCAACTTTGAGCACTGACTTTAGCAGAAGCACTTAGGGCTGCTGAAATGGTTGATGATCACAACAAAGCGAAGTCGTGTTCTTTGCGCAAGCCCCCTTTTGTGATTACTGGTCAGTGTGACAATCCATAATTTGTTATGTGATACATGAAAAGCTAAAGTGGAAGCTTAGTGCAGTGGAAACGTATATAGGGCTAGGGGTATTAAGTATGGAATTCCATAAATATCCCATAACATCAAATCCGCTCGCATGCGCATTCTTCCTAAGTGCAAAGGTCAAACACCTGACGGTCTGGTGCGACGGTCGACGCGCGAAGTGCGACGGGCGACGGGCGACGGGCGACGTTTTGAAGGGCGACGGGCGACGTTTTGAAGGGCAACGGGCGACGCTCGACGTTTTGAAGGGCCACGCGCGACGCTCGACGTTTGAAGGGCGACGCGCGACGTTTTGAAGGGCGACGCTCGACGTTTTGAAGGGCGACGCTTGACGTTTGAAGCGCGACGCGCGACGTTTTGAAGGGCGACGGGTGACGTTTGAAATGGCAGGTGTGGAATTCCATAGTATGCACGATACCCGCGTACCTTCGCTGTTGAACGTACGGGCTGAGCAATACGGACGGCATACCGAGCATCCCTACCGCGGATGTGGTGTGCAAAGGATACCAATATATCGGACTGTAAATAGGTTTGTAACATATATCGCAGAGATAACTTCAGGTTGGTCGAAAAATCTGCAATTAGGGAAGACAAGCGCGCTTTTCTTTTCACTGCGTTTGAAGCGGTCGCCATGTTTGTTTGCGCAGTCGTTCAGTCGGCAGTACGGGACCCGCAATGCCGATGCTCCCCTTGTCGCAGCGTTAAACGCGCAAGTACTAATATAATTTGATTAGGTTTGGTCAAGGAGTCGTTTTGTTATCTTACAGGCCAGGTACACTAAAAAATATTACGTCATTGCTTTTAGGGTGATTGATGGAGTTGCGTACAAGGCTGAAGTCAAGGAGAAGGAAGTAGCTCAACGGGAATATGACGCCGCTAAGGAACGGGGTCAGACAGCCGGACAGGTCAAACAACAGTGAGTCCAAATATACATTTATGTCCTAGTTTGTATGAAAGCAACTGGTTGTTGAATCTTACCTAATTAAAGGCACACATTTTATAACATTCAATAAACATTCCTGGTGACATTAATTCCAAAATTCTCGACCCTTTGAAAATTCCTGAATCTTTGCATATAGGTGGATTCTTGGTCATAAAAAAGTGGGGACCAGTTCATGATTTCTAAAAGGGGACATGCATCGGCCACCTTGGATCTGTCTCAGCTGTTGGACGTGGGGTATTCAAAATTATTAAGATTGGATTTCCCATTATAGGAAAGCTTTAGGCCTACGTGTTGAGTTTTCTTATTTTAAGTCTAGAACTACTATACAAAAACCCGATCGATCTTCAATATTTGGTTTGGGCATGTTTGGGTCTATTAAAATAGAACGAGGAATCCAAAAGGCGGAATAGTTCCCCAGACACTTCCAAAGTTAAAGAGACACATTTTGGGTGTGAAGGAAGACATTTACAATGTTCTAGTTGAACATCCGTCATATTCTTGGTCATGCTACAATTGTGGATTAGCCAATTTTCACTCGTCATTTTTCAACAGCTCCAGCATAGACTTATCCAATAGTTTCGAATCATTGAGCTCTATATCAGACTTTGGACTAGAAAATCCATCAACTTTGAATAACACTTGCATATACATCTAGCCCAAAGCGTCGTGAGAATGGAATATGCTCCCACCAAACATCCGTGCAACACTTGACATCAAGACATTCAATGTGCGGTGAGAATGTGCGACGTTTCACACTAGCCGTTTTCGCCCCGGGGCCACCCCCGAGATTGGTCTCGCCCCAAGGCGAACTTACCCCTGCTCCAGGCCAGGGGTAAGATTTTTCAACCCGGGGCGAGATCGATCTCGGGGGTGTCCCCGGGGCGAGAAACGTCGCACCGCGTGCGGGGTTCCGTACAACCCGGGTTGAGAAATAGGTGCTCCCGACAAAAGAATTCCAAAGGTCCTGTCAAAGCGCGCGCTATTGTTAATTGTATACAGCTTGGCCGAAAGCGCAGCGCCATTATTCTGAAGTACAATCTGCGCCAAAGGGAGCCCCCCCCCCTCTTTTGTGTTGGTCATTGTGTTCCCGGAATCTCAGGAATTATTTTCAGCGAGGAGGAAGTTAGGAATTTAACTGGCCATCTGGGGGTCGATGAAATACAAACTAGTGTGAAACGCTCATGCCCAACCCCGGGGCGAGCTCGCCCCGGGGTTCGGCGCTCTAGTGTGAAAAGGCCTTAAGGCACACTTCAAAATCTAGTTTGCTACACTTCTACGCTGACTGACCTGTGCGTGATAACCGCCAAATGGAGGTGATTGCACAGTATCAAGCAGAAGCTTTGAAGGCACCCGATCAGGCTATAAAAAGCGTACGTCCTAAAATTGCTATGGTTGGAGAGAAAAAGTACAATAGAGAGGTTTCGTTAACGCACGGTTAGTGCATACGCCGACGATTAGTTCTTTACGGTACGCGACAAAAATTTGTGAAAAATGTTCGTTGGTTTTATCCGTTCCTCACTTACGTGTAGTGCGACCGCTATCCATGTAAACAAGATGATTACGTTTAGGATGAGTGAGGAAAACGTCAAACAAGCGCAAAAAAATGATGAGGTCACGGGAACTAAACGTAGTCGTCTCTCTAACGGTGCGCTGACGAAACCTCGCTAATATAATAATGCACACGACCACAACTTGAAAATTCTCCGTTTGTCTGAAAATTACTGAAAATCATTTCGGGGACTGCAGAGTTGTAATCAAGTCAATCACAAGTCAACCACAAGTCAGATCAAAAGCCAGATCACAATGACAAAGGAATGATTTTGTTATATGCGTTTGAATAGCTTGTTACATGGCTTGAGACCAGAATTGTGAAGTGACTTGTGAAGTGACTTGTGATTGACTTGTGATGACTTGTGATTGACTTGATTACAACTCTGCAAGTTTGGTTCGGAAAAGCCAGACCCTTGAAAACCCCATTAACGCGGTAGTGATTTGTAAGCAATTTTCAAAGGGGTGGCCTGTGAACATTGTTATATTTGACTTTTAATGATCATTCCAACCATAGCTATTTTAAGACGAACGCTTTTCCCCTCCAAAGCAATGTGTTCCTCTAAAAAATAATGTTCATTTCCTTGTTCATCTGTCCAGCGTGGCCCGAAATTGCACGAAGGAGGGTTATGGTGCACAATGGTAAAACTATTAAAGAAGGGCCAATGACCTTGGATTTTATGGGGACACAAAGTTATAAATATTTTTCTAGGGATTTAGGAACCACCGATGTTAACATCATATTTAGGCCTATAGTTCGTCTCGAGGTTTGTTTCGGGAACCATAATCGTCCTCGGTATTGTTTCCGTTTTATATTAAAGGAACACGCTGCCTTGGAGGCGGAAAAGTGTTCGTCAAAAACGTATGGAAGGAAAGATGATTAAAAGTAGTTTTATGTATAATAATGTACACTAACATCACTTGAAAATGCGTCATTTTTCTTAAAATCATTGACTACGTGTATATTCTATCTGGTTTCCAACGGTTTGAGTACTATTCCCAAGCCAAATTTTCGTCCCGGAAAGTATTTTGTTAATGATTTTCAGACAAACGGCGCATTTTCAAGGCATGGTCAAGTACATTATTATATTCTACTGTTTAATTATCTTTCCAACAATAGTAATTTTAGGACCCATGAAAACGAAGAGGTCAAAAAGAAGTTGTATGGCTACAAAAGCCGAACAGATGGAGTAGAGTCTCTTTTGCATTATTGGGTCTGCAAAATGTACAGATCAGTATCCGTCTGATGGATTTAAAATAGAAATGAACCGTGGGTTTTTGTACACGGCAACGATCAGCAAAAGCGTGTGGCAAGCAAGTTTTGTTTAATGCCGATGACCTCATAGCCATTAAAGAGGTATTTTTAAGAACACTTAGAGCACTTTTCCTATTTTGATTCCAGTGACTTTTTATGACCAATCTGCAATGGCCTTTGTGATATTTTCATTGCAGCGAGACCAAGCCCAACACCTTTAGTGTGTCAGTGAACGTTGCGGCCTACTCCTCAGTGCTATTCAACCTTACCTACCAGGAGCTGCTGCGCCGACGCCATAGCCTCATAGAATACAGGCTCAACCTTGATCCCGGACAGGTAAATGCCAAATGCAAGCAATCATGTTAAAACTTTCAGTCTGTTCCCGCCCCACAAAACGTGTGAGGACCCAACCTCGTTCTCATGAGAGAACAGTTTGTAATAGCGCAGAGCTTGAACTCCACGGGGCGGTGTTGAAGGGGTTGAAGGCAATTCATCATTCTCGAAATTGTCTGTAGTATACGTATTGCGACCGTATTCAAAACTACGGATTTGATTTATTTATTTTGTTTTGCTTGGCGCTAACACTATGAACATCTAACAAAAGAAAACCCACGCAGTCCTTTGTTTGTAACAAAGGACTGCGTGGGTTTTCTTTTGTTAGATGTTCACAGTGTAATAGGCTTTAGTACGAAAGCCCATTAGCGCCAACCAAAAACAAATATATAATCCGTTATTACGGATTTAATTCGTTATTACGGATTCACAATCCGTTAAAAGGGATTCACAATCCGTTATTACGGATTCACAATCTGGTATAACGGATTCACAATCCGCTATTATGGATTCGCAATCCGTTATTACGGATTCATAATCTGTTATTACGGATTCACATCCGTTATTAAACGGATTAACAATATTCTGATTGAATGATGAAACAGCTCCATGTGGTGCTTGGCGTCTGTCATCATGTGTCAGAACTGTGCGCATTTGCATATTGCAAATCCGTATTAACGGATTGTGAATCCGTTATATCGGATTAAATCCGTAATAACGGATTCGATTATTATTTTTTTTTTGAGGGGGTGGGGGGGGGGGGGGGGGGGGGGGGGTTGGCGCTAATGGGCTTTCGTACTTTCGTACTAAGCTGTACATTTGAGAGTTTTTACAAATTCGGAATATCCGGCCCAAATGATTGTCAATGATTGTGCAGTCGGACGTGGATGTGTGCTCGCTAAATGTTTGTATGGCTGGGATGTTGACCCAGATTTCTTAAAAATCATTTTCCCTACCTTTTGCTTGTCTGCAAAGTTTCGTTTGCTCTTCTCAATAGGCATGTTACTTCTGCCGGATTGCTTAAAAAACACTGACAAAAAGTGGCAGGTTGACTGAATAGTTGAATTCTTAAGCCCTGATGGCCCTACCCGGCTTCATTTTGAAAACTTGCATTTTGATTTAAATGCATTTTCCCTATACAGCCAAATGGATTATTCGGCATTGTGTACCCTACCTTTGTTGCCTTTGCATACACAATCTCAGTGTACTCTTTGAGGAATTTTTGGTTATTTAAATAATTGTTGTGGATTTTCCACTTGTGTCTTACTTTTTTGTTTGGGGGGGGGGGGGGGGGGCTTGTTTAGGGGAGCTTTTTGTCATGTCTGTTCGTTGCTTATTTTCTATGTCCGATTTGATAAAACAAAATGATAGCACTGTCAAATTGGGGGGAAAATGAGTTGTAGTGTGGGTAATCCATTCATGTTTGATGATGACAAGGGGAGTGGGGTGGAGTATGAGGACCTGGTGGTCTGATGCATGCATCAAACGAAACCAGGGACCAAATTCATGGTGCTGCGAAGTACATTGCTTAGCAAAACCAGCATTACCGGCCAAATTTTCATGTGATGTATATTACTTGTGACTGGTTTTCAGTTGTCGTTTGCTTAGCATAAAAATCATATGGAGTTTTTGGCTGGTAACCTGTTTCATGGAGTTGATACGCTGTGGATTTGTTTACATCTAGCGCCTATAAAGGACGATATTTCATGGAATCAAGACTGATGCCTCGCCTTCTGTCCCCGTGAATTTCAGGTCTTGCGAAGTCTCAAAATCGACGTGCACATCACCGAGCCGCAAGGCCTGCAGGAGATGGACGCCATGTGGTTATCAACCGGACCGGGAAGCTCCTCGGCCAATGACTTGACCTCCCCGGTGCAGGATGTCATCTCATTGAACAGGCTGTCCCAGAAACGTGCCCACGTCACGTTCCATCCCACCAAGGATGAGCAGAAGGCCGAGCGCGCAACGGGGTTGATTGGTAACCTGGTGGTGCAGTACGACGTCCTACACGATCTGAGCGCCGGGAACCTGCAGGTATGTGGCTTTTTCTATATTATGATCTCTGCCTAACTCGAGTTCCTTGGCTCAATCTTGCAGTTCGATACCACGGTGTCTTTGAGGCACCGCACAGAATATACTTTTACCTTTGTTACCATTGTGCACGTATTGGTACAGACTTTAAATTTGTCTCACCACAATGGCAACAGCGCCCCCACTTTTGGCAGTGCTTTCTGATTGGTTGTCAAGGGACGCGCCGCGCGCGCATGTTTTGCATGCTTGATCATAGGGTGCGTTCGAGTAGCTCACCGGGGTCGACTCGGGTTAGCCCCGTGCCGTTCGGTTAGGTCTGACGTCATACTCGGGGCTCACTCGGCTCAGCCACCACAGACCCTGCTCGCCGAGCAGAGTCACGAGTGGAATTACGTCACACGCATGCGTATAGTTAAGTTTGATATACCCACAGATTCTACTGGAGCGGGAATTAGAAATGGCTGACCTCAAGGGCGATTGTGTAGTTAAGGGCTGTTCCTATAAGAGAACAAAATCCACTTTTAAGTTATTGGACTTAGCAAACTAGATTGCGACATTAAAAACTAACAGGTATGTCGTATAGATAGAGGGCAGAGCTTCTAATTTATTTGTGGGAAATTTTTGGGTAAAACGACAACGAAGATGACAAAACGCAACACGAAAATAAAGACCGCACTGATTCGCAAGACACCAAACGCAAAACACGTAAGAAAATTGCTTATTCTACCGCAAGAAACTGTTCAATGTCATTAGAATTGAGAAAAGTATACTTTATGTCGATAAATTCAATTTGGAATGATAAAAACAATCTTGACTCGAAATGGATCAAATACATTGTATAATGAGGTGTTTGTAAATACACAATCGCCGACTCAAGTGTTAGGTGACATCAACAGGAGAGGGCGTTTGAGCGTTCTATTAACCCAGCTCTCGTGGGTAATCCGTCTGCCTTCACCCATCATCACTCGCGCCATCATTAGCCTTTTTGAGATATGGCGGGCATAATAGGAGGGCTCTATTTGATTTGGATAACCCTTTTGTATGGCACAAAAGGTTTACCCAAATCAAGTTTAGCACCGAAGCCAACGGGTTTCCGTGAGTTCCAGCATGCAGGGGCTACACGAAGCAACTGCGCATGCGAAAAGTGCATTCGTTTACACATATCCAAGTAACATCGCTGCAGCTTCTACAACTTGAGTACGTTGGTTACCAACGAAATCGCGTCTGACGTGCACCGAGTTCGATTCTCAGATTGACAATTTCTTATTTTTTGGTCAAATTTTGACAAATGTGCTAAAAACAGTTTAGAGTAAACGTAGCATGTAGAAGATTGCTCCTTTTCTAATTCGTGGTTTGGGATTTTTTTAGGAAAAAGCCCGAGAACCAGTTTTGCAGCTTCCAAAGCAAAGTATACAGAATCCCATAAGATGGCAACTGACTAGCAGTATACAAGCGTAACATGACTTTCAGCTCGCCTCTTGTGTCCGATTATTTCATAAACGTAACAGGGGGTGGGGGCGTTGACCCCCCCCCCCCCCCCATTAGTTGATTATGTCGGCAAAATGCCAAATTCGTGCCGCTGTCGGAAAAGTGCATGATTGTGTACGCAAGTATTTGAGATATATTTAAAAATAGATCGGGCTACTTTTTTCGCTCACACCTCGTGGTCAAAATTGTGATGCCACCCTCATTCAGAATGGTAAAGCAACGCCCCTGAACATTAGGCAAGATAGCTGTTTGTTCGGTACAGTAATGTGGACGTCGCTAGTTCATGTCCCACTATTGTTTTCTTTATTAGGCCCTATATACATGTATAAGCATATTTTATTTATTTCATCCGAGAGAGGAATTTCACAGGTCCGTCTGCGTACTTCCGGGTTGAAAGCGAGAATGTCAGTGCTAAACAAAAACAGTGCTATTCAACAAATTCCTTCATGCATGAATAAATCACGCCATAAATGACAGCGCCGTCAATCGGGATTCCTCTATAACAATCCCACAATATTATTGACGAAAATCGGTCAATTAAAATGGCCTTGATACGATTTGTTAAATTATATAACAGCTGGAAAATTGTGATTATTATGGTGATCCCCGCCAAGCCTGCATCCACCCTGTATTGGATAGTAGATGCATGTGCATCCTGACTTTAGAAAATTTCACAAAGTTTGGCGCACAGAACCTGCAGCCATTGCGATGCCGGCGCGGCGTGGTTTGGGGAGTGCACTCCAACAATTCCACGCCGCTGGCACTTGGGGTAGACAATTATCATGAGCGAATTTCCTCATTTGGAATCAAACACTTTTTTATAAGCTAGAGAACCATAATATTATTGGTGTATTCAACGATACAAACACTAACATTTTACATGTATTCAAAATTGACGGTTGCATTAGGAGGATGTGATGTTAACAGTGAACGTCCAAACTCACACCCAGAGCCCAGAATCACAATGAGCTGTCACAAACAGAAGTCGCAATGTACTATGTTCAAGGTGGGACACTCCCACACAACGGCGACGATTTATCGTCAAGGTGTGGGGGGGGGGGGGGGGGAGGAAAAGTACATAACCAACAACAATTGTTAAGCGTTTTGTACACGGTGTCTCCTGTGAAATTTGATCTTTGTGTATTCTGGTGCATGTGTTAGCCAATGACCAAATTATTGCGGGGACACTGCCATAGCCGTCCTCTCCTCAAAAAAATATTGGGGGGGGGGGGGGAGCGTGCCACCCCCCCCCCCCCCCCCCCCGATCGCCGCCTATGTTTTCACAGGCTTCAGGTGTGATTTTGAATAGAGTAGGATGTGATTGTGGACGCCCATTGGTGAAATCACATTGTCCTAATCTGTCCATTTTAAATTGAAAGTCACATTTAAGCTATTCAGAGTGTACACGTCACGTCATAAATCATTCAAGCTGCTGTGACCCAAGTGAGAGAAAGCGAGTGCGTAGGGCGAACGAGGGGCCGACAAGGGAATCGAATCGGATTGAACTGATATACCCAGAATGTATTACAGTGTTCTAAACCGCTACAAAACTTACTGTACTATTCGGAAACAGCCCATATTTGTATACTAGCATACGGGCTGGCATTTAAGCACTAGACCCGAAACATGCTCCTCATACCTAAAGCCCAGTTTCATCGGTCCAGAATTTAACCTCCTGTTGTATGGGGGCACTGGGGTCCTTCTGGTCGGCCCGGTAGTCCAGGAAGACTGACCGCTTGAGCAGGAACTCCTTGGAGTCCAGTGCGTCTGGTAGGACGCCTGTGTAGATGCGAATCGTGGTGTAGAATTTGGGACTCAGGTTACTGTAAAAGAGGAAGAAGATATCCCCGAAGAATTGCACAATTTGAAAGGTCCTGGGTACCAGTTTCCCTGTTACTTGAAGTAAAATCGATAATTGGGCGTTCGTAATCGGCAACCCGAGAACTGTTCGCGGGTCACTCGAGAACCGGGTTTCGAATAGACCCATATGCTTTGCGTGTGTGAGAGTTTCGTCAAGGAAAACTGTCACGTGACACCCACGTGATCAAATTGGCAGTCACGTGACCAAATTGGCAGTCACGTGACCAAATTGGCACAACAAGAAGAAGAACACTAAGCTCTTATAGAGCCCCGTCTGCGAGTCTTCTTTTTCGTTTAAATGCTGCTTCAGCTTCCAGACAGTTAGGGCGTATTCGAAACCCCGTTCGCGTGTTAGTCCGTAATTAGACGGTTTTTATTATAATATTCGTCCGGGGTATAGCGCATACCGCTTCAGTTGCCAACATGCGTGCGCTTCACAATAATGTGCCACGCTGGAAATTATGACGGCGCCAAGCGGAAAACACGACCCTCAAACGACATGTCTTCAAGACTAAAGAGAGTCACGAAAACGCAAACGGTGTCCACGAACAGGATTTTCACTCCCCACTTAGGTTCACACATTACCGATTTTTAAGCCGAATCGCCGCGAATAGCAATTCTTGAGTAAATCGGGAAATGATTCTTGGCTGCCTCGGGATGATTCTGTTAGTTCGGTGAAAGATCGTTAAAGATCGGGAAGCGCCCCGACAATTTTGGACATGGTCAAGATTGTCGGGGTGATTCGGGAACCAATTTCAATTCTTGGTTTATTCTTGTTGTATTCCTAACTGATTCTGGATATTCTTACAGCATTCTTAGTTTCGTAGAGTTATTCTTGGTGTTTAACAGTCCAGAATCATGCCGAATCTTTTCGAATGTATCAAGTAATGTACGAATATTAATAAGAATAGTTTACGAATACACTAAGATTTTGTTAAGAATAAATAAGAATAATCTAAGAACTTAGCAAGAATGAATCACGAATAATGCTGAATTATCCAGATTTTCCAAAGAATTAATTAAGAATAACCAAGAATCAAGCAGAATTTAATACGAATTGATCCAGAATAGTCCCGAATGCACGCCGATTTAATCAATAATACCCAGAATAAGCAGATAACTGGAACTGACTGACGATGAGCGCTTGTCTGGATCGGTTTATATACCGGGATCGCCTGGATTCGGCCACGTTCTGGATGATTCTGGCTTGTTCTGATTGAAAGAGGCTTAGTTTGGGGTTGTTAGGGAATGTTCGCATTACATTCGGCTTATTCGGTCTTTGTTCTTATTAAATTCGTAATGAAATCGGCATAGATCTGGGTCATTCTGGATGATTCTGGAGTTATTCGTATATTATTCTTGACAAAATCGCTACAATTCGGTTTTATTATTCACTAAATCGCAATCATTGAGCTTGATTCGGTCTGATTCCGCTTTCAATTCGTACATAGTTCTTGATTATTGTTGTTTCATTCTTAAGTTATTCTTACAAAAAGCGAATCGGTGCTAATTTCTCCCGATGCCATCAAGAATTTCTATTCGGGATAAATCGGGGTATTCGTGACAATAATTCGGGAATGTGTGAACCTAGCATTAGGCTCTAAGTCTAGGTCACACTGTCACGATTTTTGCGACCACAGCCCCCGATTAGTCGTAACAGTTTTAATCGGGGTGAATCAGGAGAAACGTGCCCCGATTGCACCCTCCTACGAATACTCACGGTCCCTTTACGATGACACTACGAATATCGACGACCTCTGTAGGCTACATATATCGACGATGTCGGTACGATTTTGAAGTCGATTCATCACAACCTACTACGGTCTATTACGGTGTACTACGGTTCTAGTACGATAGCGTCAGGACTACACTACGATTACAGCCGATTACAGACGATTGTGCTAAGATTCGAACATCGTAGAACATCTCAGAACAGTCGTGGATATTCGTAGTAATTCGTGATAAAAATAAACCACGATTTGCCAGGGAAGGCCACGAATGCCTACAAGATGACTCTACGACTGTGCGCGATTGAGTTACGATCGCACTTCGACTGCCCTACGGTTTGAAAAAATCGTAGCACCGCCACGACATTTTTGAACAGTTTAACATTTTCGTACGCGTATGCCGATCAACCAAGACTACTTAAGAATGATTACGAAGCAGTACGGGTCTCAGTACGGATATCTACAATTGCCCAAGATTTTCATGTCATAGTCGATTCGTACACAACATCGCACAGATGTGACAGATGTGATAAAGAACGTCAAGAACGAAGATAGCGGACTTATAGGCCCTTCCGGAACTTGCGTTAATTTTTGTGAAATTCAGGAAGCACTCATTCAGTCCAGGGACAGTATAATATACAAAATAGAATTTTATGGGAGTGGGGAGTTTTATGATCATGGGAGTGAGATTGTCTTCGCCAATTTTTATTGCTGTTTTTTCCAAGATTTCAATTATTTTCGTAAGATCGTGAATTTTCATTTCTTTTCAATTCGTAGTACTAGTACCCTCCTACCGGAGCCCCATACAAACCAGCCCAAATTTTCCGTAACCTACTACAGAAAGAATAAGAACATAATTTCCATGCACTGTGCACACAAAAACTGCTGCAAAAGTCTACCCCAAAATCCATCTGTTACTTATTGACATACTCACCTTGCATGCGCACAACAAAGGATCGGTCGAATCGGTCCCAATTTCAGAGAAAAAAAACCCGGGTACAAAGGTCAGGCATGAGCCAATCACTTCACAGGGCCTCTTGATTATTCATGTCAAGATGCACTCTACACGGCACTTTGGCGTAATCGGCAACCAGCCTGCATGAGAGACACGGGTTACCTGAGAACGCGATTTCGAATACACCCTTTAAAGGAAACATGCTTCTCAAACTGGCCGGATCACATTTTATTTCATGAATAAATTCATTTATATGTATTAAATGTGAATTAAAAGCCAAACTGGTTCAAGTTAAGTTTTAGTGCGATTATTTGCCGCCCAAAAATTGACCCCCCCTTTTTGGAATTTGTTGAGAATCAAATTGAGGGCGCTGTTCGTGACGTAGACCGAGGCACCGAAATTCATGGATCGACTGGACCCGGTAAATGACGCATGTACATCGTATACACACGTACACTAGGTCTACACGTGCAATTTCGTAAGTTGCAACAACTAACATCGAACTTACCCCGAGTTTCTCCCTTTTAGCGAAGGCTCCTCACCTCTGGGAACTTTGTTCGGATGGCAGTGGACTTGAGCATATTTTTAATGGTCATCCCATGATTTGAAAATACCAGTTTCGAAACACGACGGCTCAAAGTGGTCGCTACATAACGCTCTTGTCACCTTCACTTTCACCGTCCAAATTCTCCGATATTTCGCATCAGTTGAAAATAAATGAAGGCTTACTCCAGCCTTCGTTGTTTTGCTGCACCCAGCAGCCACACACCTTGTCGGCATGGCCGGAAAACACTATATTTTGCTTAGATTTTGGACGAAGAATGTACACTCGATGCATACGCGTGATAAATGGGGCCGGCTCGAGCAGAATATGTAATGTGCCTCGATCTACGTCACACACTTATGTTAATGAGGGTCCCACTCAGGGGGCGGAGTAGCTTGGACAAACATTTTCAAGAATTTTTTTCTCATATTTAATTTGGGAAATAATTGTCTCTGGACACAAAATATCATTTTCAAGATAATACTTTATTGTTTTAAACAGGAATAATGCAATATAAATCCTAAATCATGTTTCCTTTAAGGCCCATTGGAAAGTCATGGACTCGGACAACGTTTTTAAAGTGTTGGCACTTGAATAACCCGGACTCTTACATTAACTTACAGCTAGAGTCAGACGTTGAATAAGTTAAAGCGACCAACATGGCTGCCAGTGCCGTAACAAATATTTCATAGGCCTATAACTTTGCATTTTTTAAATTTAAGTTCGCCCCGAACAAGGCTAAAAGCCACTCGAGGTACGGAAATACAAAAAGAAAAATATTCAAAGATGCAAGGGGTAGAAATTAAGATTCCTCTTGAAGCAGGAAAGATAGTACGATGAAGGGAAACATGCATATTTCAAAGAATTCCTAGAACGAGGGGAAAAGCTATATTAGCATAGCTTTTCGTTCTAATTCTAGGTACAGAGTATAAAACACCCTAACTGGAGGAACCAAGTTGGACAATTAAGTTGGTGGAACATTTACGAGAAAAATATCCGTAAAACAGATTAAGAGCATAGTAACAGATATCCAACCAAATTATAACAATGCGCTTTAAGTGACATGCAGAAGCACCAGCCCAGATGTGGAAACAGTGCTCTATAAGATGGCGTATAGCTGTCTTGTAAAGATTTATAGGACAGCATCCGATTTATCTCGGACCTCGATCAAGACAACCAACTTGCATGGAAGCACTGTTTGCCATAAGACTACCAGCCAGTCGTTCCCCACTTCAACACACTCTCCGGATTATTGTTGAGTGAAGCACCCACTTTGTTATGAAAACCGTGAGAAGAATGGGAAGAAACACAGTAGCGCGTATATGGAGAACTGAGACAAATCATTGATATTGATATAAACCAGCAAGAGAGTTGGACCAAGAACAGAGTCCTGACGTACACCAGAAATAACAGAAACATTGTATTGCCCTTCAAGGACCACCGTTAACTTCCGTTGGGAAAGGAAAGCGGAGTTTATAGAGAGTATTCTACCATTGCATACACACCATTATGACTACCCTGTAAAAAATATCCATAAAATAACGCCCCCCCCCCCCCCCCATCAATAAATCCCTGTATTTTAGTTTAGTGGATTTTGGACGTAAAATTTCGGTACTATGACCAAGAAATTATTACGCATCCGTAGTTAATTTATACAAAGAGGATGTAAATTTACAGGACCACTTTGTCAAAATACAACTTATTTGTTGTAAATATATATATTCAGCAAAACCAATGATCAGAAAATGTTGTTCATTTGTTCTCCTACACGATTCTCATTAAATAACTGTCCACATCCAATCAGTATTAATGAAATCTGCGTTAAAAAAAGGCAAATTAAATTGTAGTGTTTAGTCCAGAAATACACTTTTCTGGCCATCATATATAATCATTCAATTTCATGACATCTCGTTTCATGTTCAAATATCGAAATTGTTCATAGGAAACCATGACTTCATCATGGCGTGATCAACTGAGTTTAAAGCTAAAGCACGATATTGTTCAGTTTAGTATCGTTTGGTGTTTTGTAAACTGTAGTCATTGCAATGTATAGTAATAATGTGTACTAGGTTAATTCCCAGTCAGGTTTCCACTTCAATTTCATTACTGTCAGTTTGCAGTTACTTAGAGTAGAATGGCAACCTCGCTTCCAATAACTTAATGTATTTTTACAGGGAATATATATTTTACAGTGAGGGCACTTAATTAAACGGGAATTTATACAATAATCTTGGATCCGGGTCTGGATATTGGTTGGCCTTGTAACCGTTGCGTTGCAATGCTGTATTGACATGGTGAAGTTCTTTTAGCAGGTGTCCTCGGTCACTATGTTCTCCTTACCAGGGTGTGACTGACGGACGAGAATAAAATAATCAAACTTTAAAAAATGGGGATTCATTGCAGCGCTTGCGCACACGAGGGCCCATCAAAAGCGCCATATCCGTACTAGCAACAGGTCCTACTATTTGGCGTTGGGGGGGGGGGGGGGGGGGGGGGGGCGGGGTTCGCGGGAACCGGTCCGTAATAATCTTCTGTAATTTGTTTCCGGACAAGAAAATACACCTTATTAAATACGCAATATTTTGTTCAGGCCCATTAGGGTCAATGCAGAAGGGCTCGGTGTTAGCGTATGAAGGTGGTCCAGATCTTGGTGATTTTTAACACGGGACCTTTATTTTCGTGGTTTTTTTTTCAACACGGATTGCTTTTACACTACTCAGATTTGTGATTTTTGTAACACTTGTGATGGTTCATCGCCGTTCATCATCTTTTGTCGCTGTAGTGGGAAATGGATTTAGAACCATTGTTTACCGACATAGCTTGCAGCACAATAGAGTACATAAATGTATACACGAACTTAATATCAACACCTTGTCAGCTTATGTAACTCACCTTTACTATATGATTCATTCCGCACGAGAGGTTTCGCCAACTGCCATTTTTGGATGTTAAAGGTTCCTTGGTCTTAAAGGATGGTTTAATAACCCAAATCGAAAAAACAAAACGACTGTACAGCGCATAGGCCTATATAGGCAACTTTTGGATAAACATTTTTGTTTGTTTGTTTTGTTTTGTTTTTGTTGTTTTTGTAAATCTTGCTGGTACCCTCCACGATGAGGATACAAAATTTATTTAAAGGATTTTTGTCTCAAACCGTCTGGAGAAAATCCAAATTTGTATTGGATCATAGCTCTGTCTCCACGTTTATAAAGTTGTTTGGGGGCAAATTGCGTGAAAAAGCGAAAGTTCCAATTTGGTTACCAGTTTATACCATGAACTTTACTCATGGAGCTGCTATAAGCACAACAATTTGTTTAGTAATATAGACAGGTTACTGGCAAAAACTCCATGTGACATTCATCCTAAGCAAAAGCAAAAACAAACAAACAAACAAACAAACAAACAAACAAACAAACAAGAACAAAACAAACTAGAGGTCTGCGTCTGTTTAGAACAGAACGCAGGGCTTTTCCTATTTTCCTTTTATGGATCGAGCTCAACCTTCATAACAGGGTCTATGTCTAGGGCGCGCCTATGCTGAGTTTGTTTAAAATCTGAGGTTTAATTTATGACCTAAAACTCATGCTCAATATTTGACATTTTAGGCTCATGTCACATGACACATGATTATATGCTCTTTAGCATTCAATTTCAGTGTGTCTGTGCCAATTTGCTTTTTAAATCTCAGGTTGTTTACAGACGAAAGTGCCAGTTACAATTTATATGTTCATGTTGTTACTAAGTACAAAACACGATTTTTGTTACCAACATTTTTTAAAACACAATAAAAAACATAAATTCATAGATTTTGCGTACTAGTGACAATATCTACCTGCCCCCGACCTTTCATGGCAATAGCCTACCCTTACAGGTGTTAAAAAAACAAATATTTGATGACGTCATCACGATGTTACACATTTTTCACATTTAGGCCTATTTCTAAGTACCTATGACCTAACAAACCTATTACAAAAAGAATTTCGAAATTAGCATCTTCTGTTGACGAAATTATGCCTTAATATTTTAGAAACATAAACAACCATATAAAACCGTATCATGACGTCATGACGTCATGACGTCATCTTAATTTCTTCTATAACACATGCTGGCCTACCAACATACGAGTATATGTAGATAGTTATATATATTTAATATTGTACATATACAGTATAATGGCACAGTGTGCATTCTAGTTCGATATTAGACCTTCACAAAATACCCCTCAATGTAAAACATGATACCTAATAACGTCATCATAATAATTATTCTTGACACATCAACGCTTCCTGCATGATGGGCTCTTTCTTTGTGGAAATTTTGATGTTAAAAAGCGTGAAAAGTCCTGGGCAGGAAAAGTGTGTACGCAGCTAATGGGTTCTGCTGCCCTCAGTATTGGTTTGTGTACATCGACGATAGTCCGTATAATCATAGCCTTGATCAAGGCTGTCAAGCTTTGTTCCCTATTAACGAGCTGGCCAACACAACCCAGTACGTACGTGCCCAGTCCTAGTGCCCAGTGTACCACCATACGTACACGCATAGTCGAGGCGAAAGACAGCCTTGACCCAACCGTGTTTGCTAACTATGATAATGAGTACGCGCTATGGTAAACAGTCTTCTCTCATTGGATAATGAGATGAGATGACGCGCGCGCGCGCGCATCATATGCGTGTTTACATTTGAAGCGCGTGTTTACTTTGGACTATGTACGTGTATCGTGCAGGCCAGCGCTGGGGGCGCTTGCTCGTAAATAGGGAACAAGCTTGGCAGCCTTGGGCAAGTTCGAGCGGCGACTATTTTTCGACCACTAGTCGATTTTGCCTGGTACCCAATATGTATTTACTGTACAGGTTACCATGGAAAATCGACTATTGGTTGACAAATAGTCGCCGCTCGAACTTGCTCCTTGATCAAGGCTAGTGCAAGGAAATGACATAAGCTCACTTGGTGAAAATCACACCCTTGACATGTTATGGAAAACGCTCGCAGCTCCGTATACCTAGCACAGTTCCGAAAATCATCGCTCGTTGTATTGCGCAACGCCACAGTTTACGTTGGATTGTAGGATAAATTAATGGGGCTGTATTGTCACGATCATAGCAGGCTTGCGGCTGTACACTGAATCCCGAACTGATGAACGCAGATGAACCCAGTAACTGCAAATAATACCCCACGACCTACAGGGCGCGCGCGCCGGCGCTGACCTACAGGGCGCGCGCGCGCCCTCCCACAGGGCGCGCGCGCCCTCCCACAGGGCGCGCGCGCCAGATCAGATTACAATTGCAATGACTGCTGCATGCATGATCCTGTTGTTATGATACAGACTGCATGTACAAGTATTTTGTATGTGTTTGTGCCACCAAAAATATACGATAGGCCTACAGTCGAACATAGTCCGTGCCACCCACCCGCCGGCCAAACGCCAAAATGTACCATGACCGAACCAAACGAAAATAAGTAGGCCTGAATAAGTAAATCTGTATTTATAATTGTAAAATAAATAATGTACCAGCTCCTTCCTGTACAAAAATAAAGTTGTAGGTCTATGTATAGAAATAAATTTTGACTAAAATCGGCTGTGCGTGCAATGATGAGCAAATCAAAGTAAAACAGCTATACTGATGGCGATATTGAGTCCACGACCTTGTGTTACATTTGACGGCAGGACTTTATGGAAAGTTACATCATAAGAGTTATTTCAACACTATCAAATAATAAACACAATAATAACAGTTATTACCAATAAATAATATACGCCAATGAAATGAGATTTCACCAGTGGCTAGTAAATCTGTGTCGAAAAGTGGGGATGATTATTGAATTTGTCAACGAAGTACTGCATTTTGAACTGTTCTCAACGGGGGATACCCCCGCCCCAAAACACCGCTTGAAATTTGAAACATCACTTTGTGTACAATTTCCCCTTTTAAAATTTGTTTACGAAACAAAAAAGAAATACAAATCGGCGGGCCCCTGAACTCCTTCCCTGTGTTTACGCCACTGGCGCACAGATCCCCACATCACTATGATAAAGATGACTACCGAAGAAACAAAGAAATAAACACCCCGACAAATATTCAAACAACCCTAGTTTTCACCTGTTTTGCACGAATTATTCGCTTATTACTTTTTATGACATGAACAATTCACATACCGAGTACATGGATCGCATGTACGGTACATGTAATGTATGTACTGTACATGTTGACTATACATTACATGTATACTTGATGTGCGGAAATATTGTTTCACACAGCGAGTTGTTGACAAGTGCCAGTGGAATAGCGACCAAGTGAAGTTGTTTCAGCTCCATCTATCAACTGTTTAAAAAGAAATGTACTTCTAAGTTATAGATTAAAGAAAAGAAATGTCGCTGCTAAAGAACTGTCTGCAGCCACTACCCCTCTTTTAGTAGCATGATAATTTTGTTATTGAAGTGACGGGTCAAAATAAGCCTGAAGCTTTTTATCGACCTAAGTTTACAAGCAAGATACAAACAAGATACATCCAAATGAATGTACACATAATACATAGACCCTTTTACGGATACCCCGCCTGTGGGATTCTGTGTACAAAATTTAGCGCAAACTGGCCCACAGTGACAAGACACGTTGCCGTTTTGCTGTGCACATTTACATGGACAAGCACCCCGCCCGTGTGCCGAGTCTAGTCGTCCTCTCTGGCAAGAGTTTCGGCATGTACATGTCATAGGTTCTCCAGCGTAAGGTTCTACTTCTATATCGCCAACCTCCAATTCCATGCAACTTTCAGACAAATATTCCATGGCACTTGTGTACATGTGAATGAAGTTTTATAAAATAAACAGATGAAATTTGAACGTTTTTTTCTAATAATCTTACTCTTAGAGAACTGAGTGCCACGATGTGTGCTACTTGTTATTTGTATACATGTACACGTATGTGTATGTGTGTACGCAGACGCTGGACATGCGTGCGTGTTCCAGGGGGTGTAGTTTCCAAAAGCCAATTCTCAGAACAGCCATAACAAACGGATGGAGGTTAAAAAAAGCACATAACCGAAATGAAGCGCAAGGGGGCGCACTCCAATATTTGATTCGTTAACGCGAGATGGCGCGACGATACAACCCCTTTAAGGACGCGCCACATGACATCGACGGTTACACTGCCTTTCCAGAATTCCTTTGTTATCATTATTGTTTTTTTGGCTAAATGTTGAAATGGGTATATTTTGACACTTGAGTGAGCTACGATCATGGGAAGTTGGAATTAGGTACACAAAAATACAGTGTACAACACTTCCGAAGGTTTTTGTCATAAGAGATTGCTAAATATACCAAATTTTAACTTGAATGGAATGATCTCCAAATGAAGTCATGATAACGTCATCGTGATTTCAAATCAATTTTCATCTATCAGACATCCTTGTCTACCGGCATACCTAGATTGAACTCAACCGGACTAACGGTTCTCTAGATATAGGACCTTAAAGTGTGCAACTTTAAGATGACGACACGTGACCCACGATGACGTCATTAACACGGCACTTGTCAACGCAAATGCTTGCATCGTGGTCTTAGTCTGTGTAATATTTGGAGTCAATCTGATTAATTTAGTGTAACATTTTGAGAGTAGAATTAAATTAATAATTAAGAATTCATTAAAATCAGTCAATACTCGATGACGTCATCATAACGTCACTTTGAATAACGTCACTTCGAATATCTATACCTACCCACCATTTTTCGTGACGATCGGACAGGTCTACCGTTATGTGTGTTTCAAAAAAACACATTTTTGATGACGTAATCATGACGTCACAAATTTTGTTCGGGTGTGGCTCCTGCCAGTTTCTTTGTTCACTGTGAAAATGTATTCAAATTTACCTAGTCAGTTTCCCTTGTGGATTGTTTGACGAATTATAAGTTCAAAAGTCGTATCCTCATTGAGTGATCCCCACAATGTCGCTTCCCAGGTTGTATCGTAAAATTTGGTGTGATCCCTGGCTGTACGGCATTCTGGGTTTATGACTTCTGACTAGCGCCCACCCGAACAAAGATACTGACAATTTGGAAGACCACCAACATAGGGCAAGATAGCTCAGTTGGTAGAGCGCCGGTACGGTAACCCAGAGGTCGCAGGTTCGAATCCCGCTCCTGCCAGTTTCTTTGTTCACTGTGAAAAAGTTTAAATAATAAATAATAATGAAGAATTTGCAAAATTGCCAGAAAATGGATTTTGGGTTTTCACGAAGAGCCAATTCAGAACTCTATGTTACAATAGGGCTGCAGTGAAGGACAAAATTGCCAGAAAATGGATTTTAGGTTTTCACGAAGAGACGAATTTGAACTCCGTGTTAATACAGTATGGCTGTTAAGGGCAAAATTGCCAGAAAATGGATTTTGGGTTTTCACGAAGAGACGAATTTGAACTCCGTGTTAATACAGTATGGCTGTGAAGGGCAAAATTGCCAGAAAATGGATTTTGGGTTTTCACGAAGAGACAATTGACACTCTGTGGGGCAAAACCGGCCATTTCTCGCTTCTGAGTTTTCACGAACAGACAAACTTATTAATCAATTAATAACTCTGTAATTAATTGACTTATCGCTTAGCTGCCAATTACTTGTGAAAGACCGAGAACTGAACTTTAACATAGTGTCAACACTGAATCAACATGTGGTATGAACGCAGGTAATATCTTCAATTTAAAAAGTGAGCAGCTTAAAACCTGATTTTCTTGTAACTTTAGTTTAGTGCGGAAAGGCAAAATTCGTCTGTTCGTGAAAACTGTGACGAGATGATCACCAGGTACCATTCTCTACCTCGCGACACATATCGCCAGTGCTGCGCGCATTGCCACACAGTACATCAAAATGGATCAACAGAACGTAACTTTAACCAGATGCGACTGGAAATACGACTGGTGAACACTGTCCGCCATTTTGTGGAGTAAAAAATTTGGTTCTACAAAATGGCGGACCGTTATTTGTCACGAAATTGAACAAAAAACACGCAATTTGAAGGGATAGTTATGTGAATCTTTATATTCTAATTTTTAAAAAGTTTCCCAACCATATCCATTTCAGTTTTATAGCCCAAATCGCAAAATCCAAAGCAATGTGTCCCTTTAAGTTATGCTGCAGTGAAAGATAAGGAAGTTATTGATGAACGTTTTGCTGTACGTTGTTTATGCTGCACACATGACAAAGAACCAGGGTGACGCGCGCCGGCTGAAGTGGAGCAAGTTACCGTAGCAGATTATTTGTGATTGGTCGATATTTTAGAGTGCGTCCAATCACTGCGTATGCAACAGAAGTGCGTACGTACGCGCTTCTTACAGCTATAAATTGAGCTGCAATCTCGTTTTTAAGAGCTTCTCCTCCACGAATGGTCCTAATGGTCATAATGATCATACTCCCGTAGTATAGTAACAGTGAAATGGCTGGTGCCTGTCTATTTTTCAAGAGCGCTTGTATAAATAATGAGGGCGCTGTGTAAATATTGCTGAGTTGAAGATAAATTAATACAAACAGTATTGGTCTTTGGTTGAGAGTAACCATGGAGGAAGGAACACAAACTTGTTTGTGTTCCTTCCTCCATGGAGTAACGAACTCTTGAAGTTTCAAACTTGTTTCATTACTCAGAGTAAATAAGGTCCATTCCCCCTAAATATGCCCCCTTTTGGAGTTTCATCTGGAAGATACCGGCTCCTCAGGATTTTTGAAGTTAGGCCCCAAAGTTTTAAGGCGACGAAAACGAGGGAGGGCCAGAATCGTTACAGTATAGTACATGACACTGTACATGTATGTACGTACGTGCCCAGTCCCCACCATACGTACATGTATAGTTGAGGCGAAAGACAGCCTTGAACCAACCGCGTATGCTCACTATGATAATGATACGCGCTATGGTAAACAGTCTTCTCTCATTGGATAATGGCTGACAGAAAAATGAATATTTATTACTACTGCATAATGCTTTAAAGGTGAATAAACTTTGTACACGTGCGCCTGTTACGTTTGTTTATAGATACAAGCTGTCAATTTATGGGTCACTTGTGCGTATGACGCAGCATATAGCAGGCCAACTTGTAGATCGTGTCACATTAATACAAGTTGTCCGATGGCGCTTTAATTAATATGGATAACAATATTATTTGTTGTGTCTGTACGTGTAAATTATATTTGTGTCATCATGGAGGCCGATAAAGAAACACCAACAAAAGTTTACAAAACGAAGATTCCACAAAGGTTTCTTCTGTAGGGGTCGCTGCCTAGGATAGCCCGTCCATAGCTAGCCTATTAGTAAGATGGCTTCTGGGCTGGCGAATACGATAGAAAATTCGCCTTTCTTGATTCAAGTTGCTTGCCTGAGTGGTGGTTGTGGATGTGTCCTTATAAGCTGCCTTTATCCCTTTGAGATTTAGGGAATCCAACTGGTCTTTAGGGCGGTGAGGGGTGAAATTACAAGTGCTATATGCATGTGCTCTCGTCGGCATGGTCGGCTACATGTGTTTGCCGAAGGAATTCACTGTACGGCGCTGCCGCTTGAAAAATCGCTGATTTCCCAAACCCGATCGGCAAATTGACAAAGACGTTGTGCCCTATAAGGAAATACTGAAGAGCAGTCCGCAGAATTGAGACTACCATTTAGGTACATGCATGCAGGGCCCACTTCTGAATGAGCAAGAGCCTGCGTGAATTTTCCACTTCAGTATCCTGCACAACAGTGTACATCATGCAAACAGCTATGCTACATGAATATGCATATCCGAGTCAAAGTTTACGGGGTTTGATTGGCTCGGCCAGTTTTGCCCGAAAATATAAAGAAATACATAATAAATTCGGCACGGTTGGGTCAAGGCTGCCTTTCGCCTCAACTATGAGTGTACGTATGGTGGGGACGTACGTATAGTATACAATATAATTATAGGCCTACATATGACACTGTCATGGTTGTACCGGTACGTGCAGGCTAGGCCAGCACCAGCACTGGGCGCTCGCTCGTTAATGGGGAACAAGCTTGACAGCCTTGATCAAGGCTAATCGCCAGCTTGAAAGAGTATGCCTACGCTCCATTGCAAAATAGAGCATTTTTAGGGCCCAATTTCATCCGAATTTCACAGTGCATGTAATACAAGCTGCCAGTCCTGTGCACGGCTTCCAGCCTTCTCTTTTACAAACCCTCAAGTCCATGGCCCACAAAATGCTCTAAGATCAGAGAATTTGAGGGGTCGCAAATCGTAATTTGGCCGGCGTAGGCAATTTTCGGCACCCTAGCTATAGGGGCGCTGTTTAAACAGGTCACAGGTCACACAAAATGATAAGAGCTCAAAGCGCATCATGGGTGTGTTTTGGCGGTCATAACCGAAAATTTGTTCTGTTGTTTCTCTTGGGTTAATCATTTTGGGGATTTGAGTTTTTCATTATGGTGCGTAATTCTCGCCAATTTAAAATGTCAAAAGAAATTCACCGACAAGAAACAACCGAACCATTTCTTGCTTATTTATGACCGCCAAAACGCACCCCTGACGCTCCCAGCGCCTTGTTTGGGTGTTGGGTACAAACGAATAATCCGTCCCTTGTACATATACATTCCCAATGGACAGAGCTTCTTGCCTATAACTGCGCGCTGGGCGCGCGCGTGCATAAATTTGAATTATTATAGTGAACTGGTAAAGATAAATTTGGTATATCACAAATCCCATTAATTACTCTTTATTCTGGCATGTTAATAAACAAATAAAACTTAAGAACTGAATATGCTACAGAGGGTCACATATTTTGAGTGTATTAATGAAATATCTATGGATACAGGCCGATGAGGGATGTGTGGGATGAAACAAGTGCGGGCAAATCCTATCGCGATGGGCTTATCTAATACTACTGCAGCAATGCCCCTATTTTATACAACCCATCAGGTAGTCCAAAATATAGAGTTACGGGCATAATGCATGGAAATAACGCTGTCTTGCATGTAGTATACAAATCCTGCTCCATGGTCCCTTCAACTGCACAGTAACATATTTTTTTTATGACTGTTATTTTAACTCAGGTGATGAATGGATATTTCGTGCACTACTTTTCTCCGGAGGGGATGCCACCGGCTCGGAAGAATGTCGTGTTCGTCATTGACGTCAGCGGCTCTATGAGTGGATCCAAGATCCAGCAGACAAAACAAGCCATGGCAACAATCCTCGCGGACATCAGAGATGGGGATAGGTATGTAGGCATACCCAAGTGGTATTTCCCCTGAAAAGAATTCCTGAGATTCCGGGAACACAATGACCAACACAAAAGAGGGGGGTTCGCTCTGCCCCATTCGTGCATCATATGTATGCATGCGATTTGCGTGTCAAAGCTAAAGTCCATGTGGTACAGGGATTTTTGGGGCCGGCTTTCACATCCCGACAATGAGCCAATCACGATACAACCTGACGCTCAGGTCAAACATTTTTTTCCACTTTTCTCCAATACTTTAGACTGTCATGCATGTTTTCATATATTGTAAAATTTACTTTGAACTATGGCCGTTTTATAGTTCAGATCTTCGTTAAAACAAAGTATTACAGAAAACAAAATCAAGCACACGTAAAAGCCCTATACCAGCCGGCTAGGAGGTGCCCGGAAGTTTAACTGTGACCGTTATGCGCGAGATTTACACGGTCTATTGGCGGACACGCAGATCGGGTTATATATCGCGGCTGTGACAGGAAATGGGTGGGGCTGAATGGAGTAATCTATAAGCGAGCAAAATTTATATATTTTTTACAATCGATTCTGTTGCAAAATTGTGGACATGGCGACGTGGATGCCTGATGTCACGAGCGCAGTCGATGCTTGAAACGTTGTACGTATGCGTTCTACATTATGTACGCATGCGCCCTGTGAAAACATAAAACTTTCTATTATTTTGTTATTACAATATATTGCAATATATTGCACACTTGACGATATGTTAGTTTTGTGCTAGGATAACAGTCAAACTACCGTAAATTTTACGGACTCTGTTTTTACTGTGTAGGGTTGTGCGTTACCGAGTACTCGGGTACATGCGTCACACTGTTACGTAGTGAGAACTTAGGTATATAAAAAGTACACCCGCCATGGACACAAAATAAACTCAAGCACGCACAAAGAAGACAATTCTGTGACCAAAAATACTACAAAATATGACCAAAAACCGCCACCAATCTGAATTTTACTATTTACCGGAAAAAAACGTAGGCCTACCGCTGGCGCTTCAGAATTAGTTTGGGTTTTTTTTTCGATTGGTGCGCCACTTATGAAAGATTTTTGAGCCACTGACGTTGCAGCATCAAAAGACTGAAACGTCAAATTGAGAAAGTGCGAGAGTGGTTGGTTAATCTTAATTCGATTTAAAGTTGACGCACGTCGACGTTGATTCAATTACTCTATATAGTGGACGAATAGGAACCGGCTTACAAGGATATCTCGCGATGGCTACCAGAATAGCATGTCTCCTTGTCAAACTGTGCCAGGCTAGAGCAGGGAACCAATGATTATGTAATCTCGACCGGAGTCGTTCGGGCGAAGATTTTTTGAGAATGCGGCTATGCGCATTGAAAAATCCTGATCGATCATTCGTTCGCCAATTTGTAATTGTCCAAAGTTGCGCACAAAGGCTTGTTACAACTGATAATGTAGTAACCGACGGATAATGTATCACCAACCGATAATGTATCACAAATTGACTGATAGTGTAGTAGAATTTATATCCGATAATGTATCACGTGTCGACGGATAATGTAGTAGGAACAAAACTCTAACCGATAATGTATCATCACAGAACGGATACTGTTTCAACCGATAACGTATCAAGAAATCAACCAATAGTGTATCAGTGATCGTACAATACTCTCCGCGGCATTTCTTCAAAACGGTTGTTTGTATAAAGTTGTAACCTTGATTTAGCATCAACCCATTCAAAGATGTACATATACCTATGGCGCCATGATGACGTCATCGGGTATCAAATACAACCGATTTCTGCTCAAAATCAAAATGGTGTGTTTTCAATCTTCATGATTGGTAAGACATTGCCTTGGGCAATATTTTTGCTTCCCGGGCACGATGCTGTTTGACCTTTTTCCGGTGTTACCTGAAGTGTAATGAATTTAATATAACTTGAAAACGGAAGCATTTCACAACACACAAGCAAATTGTTAAAGTATTACGTTTATGCAACATTGCTAATGTATCGTGACTTTGGGCGTGATCCCTGGCCACATGGCAATTACGGGTTAATGGCTTCTGACCATAGCGCCCAACGAACACAAATATTGACTAATTTTGGGGAAGAGCCGACATAGGGCTGGTAGAGCACCGGAACGGCATTCCGGAGGTCGCAGGTTCAAGCCTCGTTCCAGTCAATTTTCAAAATAGTATATTAACTGCACCTAGTCAGTTTTTCCTTGTGGTTCATTTAAAATGTTATGTTATAAAAATGTACAATGACGTCATTTCCCAAAAGTACGCCCTCTATCGAGACAACAAAAACGGTTTTTTTTTAAAGCGTGAAGAATTTGCTAAAGTGCTCCTATATGTTCGCTGGACAGTTACCGCAAATGACTTCGCAAGGTTTCATAATCATGACGTCATCAGACCGGAAATTATATTGGGCAGAATTTTAGAATGCTCGTTTTTAATGAGTTGATCGTGTGTTTTATGAAAATATGTTGTTGAAACCTTGCCCCATGACTAATTTCGTAGCCAAAAGAGTGATAGCCGGTGTTTGCTTCCAAGTGCTGTGACGTCATCAAACCGGAAGTTACGCGTTATTCATACTTACGCGTACAATTTCCATATTTTTACAAAGCTTTTGTACTTTACGAAAGTCCAATAGTGCCATGAAGTATACATTTTCAAAATGTGAAGTATACTTTTTCTAAATTGTTTTTACTAGTAAGATATTCTTTAATTTAAAAAAGATCGTTTTTACGAGATATATTTTTCCAAGTTTGTTTTTACGAAATATATTTTTCCAAGTTCGTTTTCACAAGATATATTTTTTCCAAGTTCATGACACAAGTGGGCTTTCGTAGGTACTTCATGAATCTAGATGATGTATCCTCTGAATAGTCGGCATTTACCTTCCCTTGACCGATGACGTCAAAAAACCGGAAGTTACTTGTACGTGTACGTGTACATAAAATGTATACCGGTACTGAATTTTATCGTACCCAGACGATGCATTTCGGTTGTCCATGAAAAATTGAATTCCGTGATTCTTTTTCTGACATCACCATAATTTCAACTGGACGTGTCCGAAGACATACATGTAATGTAGTTGCTTTCCCGATCTCTCTGCGTTTGTAACTCAACAAAAGCGAATCTCTAGTTACATTAGGTGTCAAAGAACACGTTGTATATTTTCTCATTTTTCGCAAACAAACATTTACCAAAACAGCACGAGCTCCTAGTTTGGTTTCTAACCCTGGCAAAATTCACCTCTGTAGGTGGTTAGGAGGGATCTTTCCCCGGATCCATAAACCCTGATCAACACATCGATAGATTCTTTTACATGGATGAGTATTTTCCATCAATCGATCGATCAGTCTTTATCGTCGATCGATTGCACTTTTCCAGTCGATCGCACTTTGCAATAATGTGTCACAGTTTACACACTCTAAATTCTCCCATGAATACAAGTTCCTTTTCAAATGCAACACCTTTGAAGTCGCCGCGGAAATTGGGGGTTGGTGGTAGATTGGGGGATTAAGTGACTCTATTGTGTGCTGATAGATATGCTCTGGTGACGACACGACTGTCTGGTGTGCATTGACTTGGAGACAGTGAGCTCATTAAAGAGAAACCCCGAGGTACCTCCGAAAACGGTAATACACCCCTATGTTCCGACACCTCTATGTTCCGACTACTCAGCCTATGTCCCGACAACCCTGTGTTTTCCGACATCCCCATGATTCGACATGCACCTCTATGTTCCGACACCCCTACAAATGTATGTTACGACACCTATGGGATTGAGTGACCAATGCACAATTTTGTTTGTCATCTCACACATATACTGTGATAAATGGCTTTTGTTCTCTATCAAAACAGTCACAGTAACAGTTTTTGTGTTATCTCTGCACTTCTTTGTAAACTTAAACGTTATGCTGGTCTCTAGCCCAACGCACCAGTCGAAACAGGCTAATACATTCTTTTATGCAGGTTGTCGGAACATAGGGGTGTCGGAACATAGGGGTGTCGGAAGATACGTTAAGTTGTCGGAACATAGGGGTGTCGGGACGTAGGTTGAGTGGTCGGAACATAGGGGTGTCGGAACGTAGAGCAGGCACCCAGAAGGTCCCGAGTTACCTTGGGGTTCAACCTTGAGATACCGGTTGTTTAACTGTGAATCTGCAAACGTAAACGTCTCGATCATCGACCACCAACCTATACATCGCGTCTTCTCGCACAATGACCCTATGACCCCTGCCATATGCCTCTCGGAGTTTCTCTTACATGAGCCTGTTGTTTCTGGGTCAATGCACATCCGACATTGTTAATCACCAGAGCAGGTCTAGTCTGCGGCCAAGAAGGCACACAACAGAGCCACAATCAACCCCAATCTACTGCTAGCCCCACTTACACTTCAGGTAACACCGGAAAAAGGTCAAACAGCATCGTGCCCGGGGAGCAAAATTATTGCCCAAGGCAATGTCTTACCAATCATGAAGATTGAAAACACACCATTCATTTGAACATTTTTTGTTAAAAGTAATTATTTTGATTTTGAGCAGAAATCGGTTGTATTCGATACCTGATGACGTCATCATGGCGCCATAGATATATGTACACCTTTGAATGGGTTAATGCTAAATCAAGGTTACAACTTTATACAAAAAACCGTTTTGAAGAAAAGCCGCGGAGAGTATTGTACGATCACTGGATGAACAAGTTTTGTATACCTTTTCCCCCACACTGATACACTATTGGTTGATTTCTTGATACGTTATCGGTTGATACAGTAGGCCTATCCGTTATGTGATGATACATTATCGGTTAGAGTTTTGTTCCTACTACATTATCCGTCGACACGTGATACATTATGGGATAGAAATTCTACTACACTATCAGTCAATTTGTGATACATTATCGGTTGGTGATACATTATCCGTCGGTTAATTACTACATTATCAGTTGTAACAAGGCTGACCAATTAATGAAACTGCCGCAAAGGCTATTTGGCATGATCTTGATAACCACACACAACCCGTTTAAAGGATGGTGCATGTAACGTTTGTTGTGCGTGTATAGGACCACGCTGACACGATTTTAAAGGATCACACGATTATCGCGCATGTTGCGTGGATTTCAATATTTCCCATGCATAAAATATTCTTTTGCCACGCAGACTGAACATTGTGACGTTCACGGGCGACGTTTATGTTTGGCAATGGGAGACTATGGTAGATCGCACGGAGGGCAGCATCCTGGAAGCTCGAGCGTTTGTGGAAGGACTGATAGCTTCTGGGGGTACGTAAAATGTAGCCCCATGCGAACAAAGCCTAAACCCCGGAAAGATTTTACTTTAATACCCCACCAAAATCGGTCAGGAACAGCAAAATCTTGGAAAAATAACCATCCAACTGTGTTCAGAATTGTATGAACACGTTGGCACAATTTTTAAGTTTGAGAATTTAGTTGGGAAATTGTCGTGCAATATAGGGGAAGAATGTTTGTGATTTCTGTGTTAGATGTTCTTGGCACAGTGTACGGTCACTCAAGGCGTTCATATACATGTTAATTTCTGCCTCATTTTTACAGATATAGTGACATAAATCTTCAAATACCAGGTTCTGCCACATGTTTAGATGGTTGTTATGAAAGAGGCTTAATTATTTTCCAAGATTTTGCTGTTCCTGACCGATTTTGGGTGGGGTATTAAAGTAAAATCTTTCCTAAACCCCTATTGAGCCCGTTTTTTCTTTTCCCCAGAAGGGTTTTTCGAAGAGTTTTCGCTTGTACTTGAATATAGTTTTCTAGTTTTCGTTGTGTTAGCTTTATTAGCAGATTTTTCTTGAGCGATGATGTATAATTTCCCTATCGCTGTTTGCCAGTTAACCACGCCCCCTAAACAACCCTATGGAATTTTGTGATTGCCATATTTTTCTTTTGTATGTAGAAAAATGTATCGTACGCATGGCCAGTTTTAATTGTTTGGGCATACCTTGGTTAAAATTAATAATTGCAAGAATGGTAGCAGTAGCGCCTTTACACTGTTAGAAGGTTGGGCAAACGTACCCAACGTTGGTACAATTGTCAACATGTTCAACCTTTGGGCAATTTTTCACGTAATTTACCAATTGTTGTATAACCACAGCTGTGCACAAACCAATTGTTGGTTAAAGTGGGGTTAAACAACAGCTGTGGTTATACAACAGTTGGTAAATTACGTGACAAATTACCCAAAGGATGAACAGTGTACCTTAGGGAGGCATGCCAGGGGTGGATCCAGGATTGTTTGCAAGGGGGGGTTGGAGGTTCTGAAATTTATTTTCGTAAAAAATTGGCAACGAGCGGCGGGGGGGGGGGGGGGGGGATGTTCGACCCCCAAACCCCCGCCCTCTGGATCCGTCCCTGCATGCCAAGCCAGACGTATGCACAAACTTTTATTCTTTAAAAACTCCTTAAAACCCCTATTATGATGAGCTTGAAAATTTATGAATCTCAATTTAGGACATTTCGAACTATTTTCAGTTCTAGAAAGGGTAGGTGAGTCAATAGGAAGACATAAAATGTTTCGAAGAACGTTTTTGGACGCTGAAATGTCTGTTGATTAATTTAATGATTTAAAATCGTTACGCGAGGTCATTGGGTCATCGGGTATTCAGATCAGCGCAAGCCAATTTTGTACTGGCTAAATATGCACTTTTAGTAAAGTGTCTTGCCCAAGCACACCATACCCCCGGCAGTGTTCGAACCCTCATATCATCACACATTAATCAGATACCGTAACCACGGTACCGATGCCTCTGTGCTAGTACTCTACTGTAATAAGAATAATAGTACATTTACATGTATATATCTCGGTCACCGATATTGCAGGCACGAATTTACATAGTGGTATTATGGCCGCCGTGGATCTTCTCAGAGCCGCCGCCTTAGTGGACAGGCAAGAGGAGAGGGAGGCATTCTCCATGATCATCATGCTCACTGATGGATATCCATCCTCGGGGGTCACCAATCCCAATCAGGTTCGTAAATTCCTTGGGACATCAATCCACTGTTACGGATTCCGTTTAGCTTTTGTATTATGCTTGGGGAGTTCAGCCGAGGTAGCCGACGGTGTGATGTTTGGGTGTTTTGTTGTTACAATCTTGAGGAAACTAAACACAGATACGACTCAACATACAACCGTCTCTTCTTTAACCCTTTGCGTACGGATGACGTCTGTGGACGCAAAAAAATAGGTGCCACCAGGCCGGATGACGCCATTGGCCGCCGTTTGTGCAGTTTCAATCCATTGTTGGATTATTGTTTATGATACGCTTGACTGCACAAACACATTGTAGCGGTTCGACGTCTCCCGCAAAATACCGTGCCCGAGGGGTTTTAACCGTAAAACTCGCCCAGCCATAAGCTACTTATATACAATGTGACGTGTGTGCTGAACTAACATGTTGCCCATGACCTATTGTAGCCTACACCTAAGTGTAGCCCTTACCCTGTACCTTAAAGAGGATGTTGATCGCTAAAGAAATCTGCGGTATTTTGTAGATTAAGGTACACATGTTATATTACAAAAAACAGGCAATTATTTCTACCATGAAATAATGGGAGCTGTTTTTATCAAGTCCCGTCTGGCCCGCTGCAGTGGCGTAAATCTGTGGTGGGGGGAGGGGGGGGGGGGGGGGGGGGGGGGCGATTCACCAAAATCCCAGCCCACCAAAGAAATTCGAAAAGCCGGGGGGTGGGGGCTGGGGGATGGAGACAATATGACACTACGGGGGGGGGGGGGGGGGGTGCTGTTCATAATACAAAGGTCTGGTTACCCTATGTACATCCTATTAAATGCAAATATGGCTGTGTACATCTGAATGCAAATATGCACATGCCTGACAACGCAACGGTGCATTTTAAGTTTTTGTACTGGTTGTTTTCCTTTTGTTAATACATTTTTACTGATAAAAAGTTACAAGATAACCTCGAAATCAGCATTTTTTTGGTTTCTCACCACGCAAATCTGGGGGGATGATCCAATGGCCCACCCTCTTGGTCTAAATCTTTGAGTGGGGGATATATACCCCCATTCCCCCGGGACTTACGACTATGTAATTAATTATTGTTTAGTGAGTGGTAAACAACTTTTTTGTTTTTTGTACAAGCATTAAGCCAACATTGGGGGAGATGATTGCATGGGCCATTGCCCCTTGGCAAACATTTGGGGATGCATCCCCCACCCCCGGGATTTACGCCTATGGCTGGTGCATTTTGGCTTAAAGTCGTCGCTGCGGGCAGCAAATATATTTGACGTTATAAGACGAAGACCCCTTTTTTGCCTAGTTTCTAGAAACAAAGGTGAAGGACAGATTTCTCTAAGCAGTCAACATCCTCTTTAATGTAACCCTAACCCTTGAAAGGTAGTGTACACAATTGGTAATCATCCATTTTTTTTTTTTACTGAATTATTACGAAATACCTTACTAGACTGTAAGTTAATAGTAGTCTCAATCATCCTGTGAAATGCTGGCACCATGTGTGCTGTCGTGGAAATTTATGTCGTTTTCCAACGATTGCCGGCCGGCAATCGTTGGAAAATTGCCCTCTATAACAAATGTAGCCTTTAGTCAAGGCGCGCGTGGCTACCCGGGCGAGTGGCGCGCCCTGGACCCGCTGGCATCATGCATATCCGGGGCGCGTCACACGTCCAGGTAGCCACGCGCGCCTTGACTAAAGGCTATCACCCGCCCGACGGTAGAAAACGAACGCCGTTCTTCTCTTGTTTTGTTTAGTCATCCAACAACGCAAAACTTTGAACAGGTCAGTGGAACGATATTTCCTTTTAAATACTAACCCCCAAATCCGCCCATTTCTGAAAATAGCAACAATGACCAATCATGTAGGCCTACACTACATTCAATGAATTAGCCCGAGCCATACACGTAGCCACAACCCTGTACGTCAATCATATAGCCCGGGTTACGCACATGGTTGGGGCTACTTGGTCGGGTGTGTTTCTACGGATTGTCGACTTTTCGATCTTTTGCATAAATAGAACTATTAGCGTCTTAAAAATATTAATTACACTGTAAAAAGTGCACGCATATCTTGCACGCGCATGGGGCCATGCTGACACGCATGAGGTGCTTGGGGCAAGTTTGCCAGAAATACCTGATGAACTTGAGGCACTTGAAGTGATTTGTCAACGCGATCTCACTGTTACATCATGCGCATGGTACAGTGCTTGTGGTTGGGTGTGTGTGATGTGAGTGAGCATTATATTCATTGTGTGGACCTGCAAACAAAATATGTCCACACAAGGCAGGATCTTAAGACGTTGTGTGGACTTGCAAATGTCCATACAACGTTTTCAACCGTCTGAAAAATGGCCTCCAAAATTTTTTTGGGGAGCTAGGATTGTCTGTAGCAAGATAAAGTAAATAGTTACGGACATCACGGTCGAAATTTCATATCCAAAACGTATAGGCCTATACAGTGTGAGTGCATGCGGTTTTGAAACGTGTTTTGTCTTTTGTCTTAACTACACGAGAACAAAGGAATATCCACGCAAGATATACAACAACGACTTGTGTGTGATGTGTGTTACTGCTGTCGTTCTTAGTAATGCAGTCAGTCTTCATGTTTCTGAGACATGCTAGCGCAGAGATGCTTAAGGTGCAGTCACTTTTACTGCGGAATGTAACACAGCCTAATTAACAGGACAGCGCAGAGTGAATTGAGACTTGACTTTAGGAAAGACCAATATTTTAAGTTCCGGTTCTTTCAGAACCACACATCTTCCCAGAAGAGATCAATTTCACATGGTAAATTATCGTTTACATTCTAAATATTTTAAGTATCGTTTATGCTCAAACCAGTGATTGTACAGCTGTTTTCCCCAGATGACATCACTCCAGTGCACATCAATGTCGCAATCTATATTAATATAAAAAATAAAATTTTTACCACATACAAAAAACACTTCATCATTTGAAATAAAGAGTATGAAAGTGATGACAACATACATGTACATAATTATGCAGGCGAACAAGTCTACACAAATTGTTTATACACACTTATTTCGAGTACTTGAGGCCAGAATGGCACATAACCCTCCAGGGGCGGATCCAGTTTCTCACCGTTGGTGGCGCCATTGAACCTCTTTGTTTTGTTCTCACCCATAGGCAAAATAGGACCTGTATTTGCAAGGCGTAGGCCCCTACAAGCAACCCCCCCCCCCCCCCCCCCCGATCCGCGCCTGCCCGCGAAGTTTACAGCTTTCTGTATTGAATTGGTGTGTCATTTTGGAGTCAACTATACTCAGAATTAATGCGTCTGTTGCTTGTACAGTTTTTTAAGGGTTTGAAAAAAATCCTATTCCAGCTACACTTTAATGTGCTGTCTTCGTTTGTAAATTGTTGTCACCTTGGGTTCGTGCTCTATCAACTCTCAGATACGCAACGACGTGCTGCGGGAAATCGACGGGAAGCTGGCCCTCTTCTGCTTGGGCTTCGGCCAAGACGTCGACCATGACTTCCTGGACAACCTGGCCTCGGAGAACCAGGGTGTGGCTCGTAAGATCTACGTCGACAGCAGTGCGGCCCTGCAGCTCAAGGGCTTCTACGACGAGGTGGCCACCCCACTGCTCTTTAACGTCAACATCGAGTACAACTACGCCGACGCCTCGGCCATCACGCAGACTAACTTCCTGAGCTACTTCGAAGGGACGGAGATCATCGTGGCCGGCCAGCTGTCCAATGAGCTGATCGGGGCTCGGGGCCTGGAGGACGGCGTAACAGAGCTAGTGGCCACGGTGACGGCTAACTCCATGGACACATTCATTGAGTTGGAAACCAAGGTCGATACAGAGGTAGGTTTGTAATGCCAATAATCTATATTTAACACAAGACAGTGTCTTGCAACAGCAAGATGTAAAAAAGCGCCCATTTTGAGAAAAACATTGAAATGCATGTTTTTTATGGATCTGTATTTTGAGACAGAAATGATGCGTCATTTCTTTTGAGAGGTAGGTCACCGAGACTGGAGTACCGAATTGATGACGTCAATGCAATGTTTGGAACCATTATACTTTTGTTATTTTGTGTCAATGTATTTGCGTGACTGACAAAGGAACAGTCGAAATATCCATTTGTTTGGAGGCAGTTGTCGTGACAACTGACGTCACGCTTCCTCACTCTTTACATGTTGAATCCAAAATAACGGAACCCAACCATTTTCCCCATGCGATTAATCCTGCGTATTAATCCATCGATTAATTCTTCAAATCTGACCGATGATGCCTGGGTTGGACATGTTACAGAAGTTCAAGTGAATGAATATGAATGCTCAGGCTAACCACAGCTACGACATGACAAACAACTATACCCATTAATTCACCTGTCCACCAGTGATTGCAATACAATATGAGCAATGCACAATCAATATATCAGTCATTCCATAAATTTGGGGTCCAAAAGTGTGACATGTTTGGTTTCCCTGTTACATAGTGTATAAGATTTTGCAATTCAAGACACTTCCGTTAATGCCTTCTATTTTCAAGAGTGATTATGCAATGCAAAGTACCTGCCAACAAAGTAAGGGACAAAAATGAGTGAGAAGTAAATTTTAATGATACTTGATGGGAAATTACACAGGTCAGGTGTAACAGGGACACCAAAAAATTTCACACTCTTGGAGTGACCCCAAATGTATGGAATGACCCATATAGGCCTACATTAATGTCAATAAATTCCTCCTTATTACAATATGGGGTTACTTATGAATAAAATCTTTCGAATTTTGGCACAAGAAGCTAAACTTTTACGAATACTTTACGCAATCCTGTGACCAGTTGAGTTATCGAGCAGGTGCGTCCAAAATGTCTCTTCCTTGAAGAAGACCAAAATAGGCTCTTCTGTCCTGCTGGAAGAATCCAAAAGTTCCTCACACAGCGCCTTCTGTAGGTTGAAGTAACTTCAGAGGGAAACAACATAACCATTCCAGTACATTCCGGTTTGTTCCCCTTAGTTGTGGCGCTGAATTCAAGATGGCCGCGGAATGTTAAACTCCCTTAAAGCTTCCTCCCTCGTTCTCTATTTCTATGGAATTCTTTGCCTGGTGCAGTTTCCCTTCATCTTACAATCTTTTCTGCTTCAAGAGGAATCCCAATTACTGCCTTCTGCTTCTTTTACTTCCTTTTTTCCCTTCTGTAGCCCGTACCTCGAATGGCTCTTGTATGGCCTTGGGACAAATTCGCATATAAAATCAATCCAGTCAAATCAAACCAGTTACCCTTTAACTAGATAACTTTAATGTGTTGTTTTATACAAACTGTGACCCAACCCAACAAAATGAGTCACAGGTCGCCAAAGTTACTTTCGAGTTACAGGCCCTTTAAAGGGACACATTGCCTTCAAATGTCATAAAATGTTGCTGTTAGGAAATGTTCGTTATCTTTTTTAAGAGTTGTTCATGCAAAAAAGCCATGTATAATGTGTTGTAATTAGTGAGTGTGTAATTACAAAACAAAAAATTGGCCTCTGACCCCTGACATCTGACCCGCGAAACATAGACTTATTTCCAGTAGTAAATACCACCGTCTAAATGATGCGCAAAATACGCTATAAGAGTCTTTAGGCTTTCGCCGTAGCCAGTGGCCTTGTAAATCTATCAGATGATCGCCAGGTTCCGTTCTCTACCTCGCGCGCGACACATCGCCAGTGCTGTGCGCCGTGCCACAGTACATCAACATGGATCAACAGAACGTACTTCAACCAGCTGCGACTGAAAATACGTCTGGTGAAAACGGTCCGCCATTTTGTGGCGTCAACAATTTGGTTCTACAAAATGGCGGACCGTTATTTGTCACGAAATTAAACATAAACCACGCAATTTGATGGGATAGTTATGTGAATCTTGATATTTTACTTTTAAAAAAGCTTCCCAACCATATCCATTTCAGTTTTATAGCCCAAATCGCAAAATCCAAAGCAATGTGTCCCTTTAAACATGACTTATACAGTAGGAATCAATATGAACCGTCAAGGTTTTCACCCCCATAATTCCTATAATTCATCGGGATGTCAAACTGAGTGATACATCAAAATGAGGAGCCAATTATGCTCTATCCAATGCAATTAGAAAACTAACAAGTCAAAAAACGACCGTGAGGATCCGCTCACAAATATTCCCAGGCCCCTTAGCCGGCAAGTATTTTAATATAAGCAAGCACCTGCTTATTTTTGGTGTTCACCTTGGTCGTTAGACTCCTGCATCAGTCGTCATGAGCCGGCACATTGTGGACGATTTTTGTCAGCGCCTGTGGGCCTATCTGACCATCAAGTCCCTGCTGAAATCGAGGAAGATATCAAGATCACGCCAGGAGAAAGACGAGTTAAAATCCAAAGCTTTGGAGTTGTCGATGAGGGTAAGAAAAAATGTAAAACCAAGTCACGTGTGCTGAGGTGTGTGTGTAATTGAATAAGCAGATGCACTAATTCCGAGTGTGACTCAAGAATGACACGTAAACCTAAAAGGTAACAACTTGTAATACGTCACACAATCCACAAGGGAAACTGACTAGGTAAATTTGAATACATTTTCAAAGTGAACAAAGAAACTGGCAAAGAAATTGGGTGTGATCCCTGGCTACACGGCATTCTGGGTTTATGACTTCTGACTAGCGCCCACTCGAACAAAGATACTGACAATTTGGGAGACCGCCAACATAGGGCAAGATAGCTCAGTTGGTAGAGCGCCGGTACGTTAACCCGGAGGTCGCAGGTTCGAATCCCGCTCGTGCCAGTTTCTTTGTTCACTTTGAAAATGTATTCAAATTTACCTAGTCAGTTTCCCTTGTGGATTGTGTGACGAATTATAAGTTAAAAAGTCGTATCCTCATTGAGTGATCTCCACAATGTCGCTTCCCAGGTTGTATCGTAAAATTGGGTGTGATCCCTGGCTACACGGCATTCTGGGTTTATGACTTCTGACTAGCGCCCACTCGAACAAAGATACTGACAATTTGGGAGACCGCCAACATAGGGCAAGATAGCTCAGTTGGTAGAGCGCCGGTACGTTAACCCGGAGGTCGCAGGTTCGAATCCCGCTCGTGCCAGTTTCTTTGTTCACTTTGAAAACTTGTAATACGCATAGATGTGGCATTCTGGAGCCAAACTCGAAATTCGTGTGTTCATTGCTATTTGCGTCAAAAAATAATTGTTGGTAACATTTTCAGTTTGTTCTTTCATTGTTATTGTCGACCGTGCATCATGGAATTAGGCCCTAAGTAGTCCATAAATAGAATTATCAAACAGATCGTCGTTTCTATTAATCTGCGCAAAAATGTTGAACCCCACGAGTGTGTAGGTTTAGTTTATGGTCGATAGTTTCACATCATCATTCGTTACATGCAAAATAAAAACCCGCAACGAGAAATACAACGACAATGGCAACCAGATAAAATATCCAGCGCTGTTGCAGCTGCATCTCTTTGTACATATACTGATCTCATGCACAGAACACGTCAAGCTTATGAGACTTTGTATAATTAATTTACTAACAACGCTACAAAGTAAACTTGAGATTTCGGCTTTAATAGGCAGTAATCATATGTAGGCCTTGGGTCATGGTGCGTGTGTCCCTGAGCAAGGCACTTTGTCACAATTTGCTTCTCTCCACCAAGGAGTAAATGCCGGTACCTGTGAGGGCAGTGATGGTTATGTGATTGATTAGCCCATATGCGCTTAACTTGCAGCCGGGGCTGTATACTCCCCAGGGAGTTGAGAAGGGTTCAGGAATGATTATGGGCCTGATGAGCAGGGGTAATAATATTGTAAGCGCTGTGATATAGTTTACTATGTTTATTGTTCTTAAATGCCAGTAATTATTATAATTATTATTATTATTATTATTATTAGAAATCTCCTGGATGCGGCAAATGGGCGACTCTTCCCGAAATAACTCTATTGTAGCGACACGAGTGTCGCCCATTTAGAGCACTTCCCCACGCGCCTTACTAAAAAACACTCCAAAGGGGCGACTTTCACAATATGGCAACAGTTATGTGTCGCCCTATTCGACTAGGTCACCCTAACCCACTCTTTTCTAGGATTATATGTCGCCCTATCCGGCAATTGAGGAAAATTATTATTATTATTATAATTATTATTATTATTATGCCTACAGCGCAGATATCCACCACCACAAGTCATGAAGTTCAAGTCGCTAAATTTAGCTCTATACCTGTGTAGGTAGGACGCAATATCAGGCCAATTAATTTTCTGCTTTTTTCAAGGAGTACCTGTGGCGATAAACGATAAAGAATAAACAAATACCCACACTCTAAAAACAAATTCATGCGTGGAAGTTAACGAAAATCTGGTATTGTTGTATTTGAGACGATTTAAATGAGCTGGTCTCATTTTGTGTTCTGTAAAGTGCCTTAAAACCCATATCTGCCGATCTACAGGATATCCCGTAGAACGCACAAAGGCTAAAAGTGCCGACCTACGTGAAATCCCGTAGCTATTTTTAGATCTTAAGCATTACCTCATTGTGAATGTTCATTTGACATGAGCTACACAATGTAACAAAACATATATCAGAATTAAAGGTAATGTTATACTCTTTCGAACAGTATACAGTTTGTTGAGGTTTGATTTCTTGCAAAGCTGTAAATTAGGAATAAGTATCAGGATACCAGTCAGTAATGTGTGTGAGTCTTAAGGGCTTAGGCACAAACACTGTTTATGTGAATTAACCGGTCAGGCCAATATGGGATCCGCCTGACCGGTTAATTCACATTAACAGTGGGCCAATTTCTGAAAGTGCTAAGCATGAAAGTCTTCATTGCTAAAAGCAGGATTACCAACCCAAATTTTCATGTGATGGATATTGCTTGTGACTGGTATTTCGTAGTGGTTTGCTTAGCATGAAAATCGCTTGGATTTTCGGCTGGTGACCTGTTTTTAAAAAGCAAGACATTTTTGTCTATTAGTAAATTAGTGTGGTGAGCAGCTCCATGGCATTGATCCCGGATTGTTACTTCTTGCGCATATTTTCGGACAAAGTTCAGACCAAAGTCTGCCAGAATGGTACACAGTGTATGTCTCTATTTCCTGCACAAAAACAAAAAAAATTGTCGTTCAGCCGATTTGTTTTAATGCCATGTCCAATTGGGGAAAAATCCTTGCATATCCCGGTGTTCACAGTGTAGCCTGAAAATCAGACCCCATTAAATACCGACTCCTTGAGTAATTAGTTATTATACTTCACACAAAACATGAGTGTAAGCTTGAGGATTTGGGTGAGAAATAGCATTGGGGTTAGTGGGTTTGTTTTTGCATTTAATAGGGGACCTTTAGCAATAGAAATAGGGTCCCCGGTTGAGAAAGGTCCCCGGTTGCCAAAAATGGTAAAGTGTGAACAATAGGAGGATAATCCCCGATTGAAGGTGTTCAAGATATGATTATAATGATGTTTATTGTACCGCTGCAAAAAATGCTAGCATTAATATAAAAATAAACCACAATTTTGTTGCAATGCAACATGGGTAAGAGTCGAATAGTTTCAGGCAGTTCGGAAAGTCTAATGGCACCGTAAATTTCCTCCATTCGGCAGTATCATTTCGTAACCCCTCTGACGTCACTGCTAGTTGTCAGGCCGGATGAGGCGGTCAAGCCTCCTGTTCCGCTCAACGACGGAGCCGTTGACACCCAGGCTGACGAACTTGCTCCCGTTCATACTGCCAGCAGCCAACAATCTTCGCCTTCTCGTGGACAAAGCAACAACGGGTCTCCTCAAGTACAAGTGCAAGCCAAACCAGGTACACTCGTAACTTTGCCTATACTATTCGGGCACCGCGAACCGTGCAGTAGGATTTTGTAAAGGAAACACAATGGACATCCAACTCAACTTGTTTTCATGTAGGCCTCTATTACTGTGTTTACAAAAATACAAACTTGATAAAGCGTTTGTTTTCATATGAAGTGAAGGGAAAGTGCCAGTTTGATTGTGATATTTATTTGTACCTAAAGCTATGGAGGCACTGCTGTCCTGCCTTGATGAAAAACATCAAGCAAATTAAATTAAAATGTCATTGTGTGTCCGATCAACAATAATACTGTGTTCTTTGACGCATGAAAATCAGTTAAAACGCACGTATGCAAATGGCGTACAAAAGCCGTACGGTACTAAATTTCGAGGTTTCTATATGTTTGTGCACAAACATGGGAGCCCCCAGCAGGCTTCACAACACATACGGCTTTATTGTGCAGCAATATCAAGCATTATGGACGGTGCTGTTAAAAAGTTTCTGCGAAGTTGATTAAAGCTGCTTTGTCCGTACTGTGACTGAAAATTTTAACTTTTAACGAATTATGGAAGACAAATATTCCTGAACGAAAAGAGCACTTTAACACTCTGTACTCTATTTGGTACTCCCAAAACAATTATATTGTTGTAGTATTTACTACGCGAAAGTTAAGATCCATATATAAGCAGCTTCCAAGTCAAGTTCGATGTGAAAATAATACAGTTGATATATTTGTTTCTTTCCAATTTCCCAAGCTTATCCATCTAGCCGACGTGGGGGGTATGCCAGTCCAGCCGGTGGCGGTCATGGGGGCGGAGGTGGATACGGTAAGGGAAGACAGTTTATTGGACCAAGTAAAAAGCATGTTTAGCGTCCGGTTTTGGGTGGTTTTTTAAGGAAGGAGGCGCCTTTTGTTTTTTCAAGATGGCCGCCATTCTTTTATATATTGCTGACAACCGCAGGTTTTTTCAACTATTCAAAGACACACAAATGAAAGAGACATGTTGGACAAGCGAATGGAGCATGTTTACAGTGGTTTTAGAAGTCTTGACTGGCAAGTATTTTATCAGTTTCCGATAGATCGGTAACATTTTGGGTTTTTTCACCCAATTTTCCACTGGTAAAAATTTAAAAAAATAATCCTGGCGGCCCCCAAAAAGGAAGCGGGCGGAGACGCTGAAGTTTTTTTTTTACTTCCGTCGCCTTAATGCAAAGCCAAACGGGTGCAAATTTCATGGAGCTGCTATAAGCACAAAAAGTCGCTTAGCATGGAAAGTCTGCCTTGATAAAAACAGAATTACCAAGCAATTTTTAAGTGATGTACTCAGACTTTTTTTTCTTAGCATGACAAAATCGCATGGCGTTTTTGCTGGTACACCCTGTTTTTAATAAGCAAGACTTTTATGCTAAGCAAATGTTTGTGCTCATTAGCAGCTCTGTGAAATTTTCCCCAAGCTCCAGTTTCGTCGCTAAATATTGCAGACAATTCTACGCTAACCTTAGCGCATTTAATGGGAAAGCAAGGATGTGTACACATGTGTAGATCTTGTTACTAAGGAGTTTGAGCTAATGGGGGTTAGCACAGAATTTCTTTGCAAGCCCAGTTAGCACAGATTCAATTCCAGGCTGCGAAGGGCAGAATCAATCCAGCGTTACGGAATCCGTGCTATTGGGCACATGTTATAAGATTGAATTTGATGTTTTGCATGTTGTTGTAACTCCTTCCAGGATACCGTTGTATTCTCATAGTCGTTTACCGTATTTAGAGAAAATTAAGCTGAACCGTGCGAGCGATACTTTCAGTGCAAAACAAATCACCCAAAACAATATTAGTATAACAGTATTTTTCGGGATATTTCAGGATTGTAACATTAAATAGAGTTAGGAAGCATGGTAAATAATAAGCAATAGCCACCCGTCGAAAATGTCAAATTCCTTACACGTTCGCGCGTATCATAGTACCAGTTTTGTTCCTCTCAAATGACACATACTGTTAAGACGGATGTGTCGACGTTTTAAAATGCACGGTGCAAAAAAATGGCCATGTGAAAAACTCTTGGTAGGAAATTGCCCAAATTCTCGTCCATCTTCTCATAGCTCAGGGCGCTTTAGAACATTCTATTTTATCGATATTTTGACGAGAATATTGTTCTTATATTATCGGATTTGATGGGGGTTGGGGTGCTTGTTTGTTTGTTTGTTTGTTTGTTTGTTTGTTTGTTTGTTTGTTTGTTTGTTTGTTTGTTTATTTATTTGTTTACATCATTGAATATGTTTTTTCCCAGCCGACAGCGATCCCCATTTCGTTGTGCATGTACCCGCAAGTGACGTCAGTGTTTGCTTCGATATTCTGGGCCAAGCTGGTGAAGTGTTTAATCTTCTGACAGACGAGGAATTAGGTCAGTCGATTTTCATCACCAATTTCCTCAGACTTTGTCGCACGAAAATGGAGGAAGCATGCTTGATGTGAATTTGAATCAAAGATATCCAAATACCTTTGAATATTTGCAATTTGACTGTGTTATACTGGGCGAGTATAAAATACAATACCGGTGTAGCGTGGATTTTAGTCACTATGAAATACGGTATAGTATTTCACATGCCAAAGTGATCGATGATAATTGGGAGAGTGGCCGGTCACGTGAGAGGGTTTAACCAATAATATAGGGGAAAAGGAGTTTGATTGTCATGGGAGTCGTATCTCAAAGGTTATTCGGGATAAAATTGTTGACGTAATGTCATACCATATTACGCGAACGCCCAATCTGATTGAATTTAACACGTGCGCGTTGTGCGACCACCTTTTGTGTTCACACACGCGCGTTAGGTCACGCAGGTCATTCGGGATAAAAATGTGCACATGCGCAGTTGAAATAACGAAGTGGCTTATTGGACCCCCTGATGTAGCACATGTTAATCGAACTGATGTCACAAAATAAGTATCATTATCAGCATTGGGTCACGGACTACTAAACATGAGGTGTCTACATAAAACAAAAAAAACTCCCTGTCCGCGTTTTTGTTTCCAATAAGCCAGTTCGGTATCTCAATGAAGTAGTTCAGGTTAAAGGTTATTCGGGATAAAATTGCTGACGTTTAATTTAACCCCCTTGCGCGTTCATACGCGCGCGTAAGTTATCCCGAATGACCCGTGACCCATGTCATTGTGCACATGCGCAGTTGAAATACTGAACTGGCCAGTTCGGTATTTCAACTGCACATATGCACAATGGCAAAGTTATCCCGAATGACCCTTGACCTAACGCGCGCGTGTGAACTCGAAAGGTGGTCGCACAACGCGCACGTGTTAAATTCAATCAGAATGGGCGTTCGCGTAACATCGCGTGACATTACGTCAGCAATTTTATCCCGAAGAACCTTTGACCTTTGAGATACCGAACTGGCTCATAACCTTCTCATTCTCATTCCGTGTATACATTTTTTAAATCATAATTTGCCTTTAATTTACACGCTACTTTTGGTAACTACTTTTAGAGTTATCACCATACGCCCAATGGGTTTCCATTGGCCCTCACAGAAAGAAACCATATGAAATCTTCAAAATGTTCATCTTTAATTTTTATGAAAATTATTCAGAAGTTTGAGTGAAAATAAACCAAACTTGAAATTGAACATGAAATAACTAAAACACAAAAATACATCAATATTTTTCTTTCGTATTCATTACTGCTAACTGGTAAAGGTCTGTTTCAGTCATATTAAACAATCCTTATCGAAAAGACCATTTTTTGCAACGACCTTTCTGGCAGGTGTCCGTGTCATGGGCTTTATCGTGGCTGCCCCCGAGCCTGTCCCAGGCACCGACCGTACCCGCACGTACTTTGGCCGTATAGGGGTCCGACTACCGGGAGGTCACATCGTCAAACTCACCACTACCAATGTGGTCATTGATGGTAACATGGAGCTGTCTTGGACAAACGATGTCACTGTATTCCGAGGTAAATTATCTGGACCTCTAGTATTTTCATTCTGATTGTTTAAAACAAAAAACAGTTTTCTTTGTTTATTTTGGAAATTAATCAATATTACCCAGTCAGTTCCCTTTGTGGTTTGTTTGATGATGTTATTAGTTCAAACAAAGTTGCATCCTCATTGAGTGATCCCCGCATTTCCGCTTCCCAAGTTGTGTGGTAAAGTTGGGGTTTGATGGCTATGCGGCATTATGGGTCTATGACTTCTGACTAGCGCCCCCTGAAGAAAAATATTGACAAATCGGGAGGTTGGCAACAGTTGGTAGAGTCTCGAACCTTAGTATCAGGACGTGCACAAAAGGTGATACAGCGTTATCGTAAAGTCGCGAAACCTACACGCTCTTTCAGTGGTTGATACGTTCCATTTTCATTTGTTACTTCAGGTAATTGGTCCTTCGCCGTCCGCAATAAGCAAGTGATTATCACGAGGAAGGATGGAGCTATTAGTCTGGCGTTCATGTTACATCGTATGAACCCAGATAAGGCCTTCAAAGTGGACCATCTGGGTTTCTACATCATCAATCACGAGGGCCTGACCAAAGGAGTGCATGGACTGATAGGTAATGGGGATCGAGGTTTAAAAACGTGCACAAATAAGCAATAATAGTTTTTCAAGACTCCTGTAATGGATGCAAATCCAGACACGGATCTAGTACACGGAGATGCGTGGAAAGCAATCATGCATTTCATCCTTTATCCGTGCACCCGGAAAATCACTTTCCATTTTCTTTGCAGGACAATTCCAGCGCCGAGAGGTGTACATCAAACCGCAGAGCGAACCGGAGGACGGTGTGATGGCGGAACTGCACATCATGGATCGAAGATTTAGCGTGGTCCAACGGTCCCGTATGAACTACCTGATGGGTACCAAGCAGTCCTGTTGGTTCGCGGCAAGCAACGCCCGTGACCTAATTGATGGCAAGCACACTGATTACCTGCTACCGCTGGACATGATGCCTTAAAGCACTGATTTCTACGTAAAACAACTAAATAAACAAACAAACAAACAAACAAACAAAACACCCTAACACCCCAACAAAACTGGATTGCGCATTCGCTGTTCGAAGTGGAGCCACCGTCCGGCATGTTACCACTCCCAATACAATATGTTTGCAACCTTGTCCCCAAGGTCGACTTTCATGCTCGTTCTCAATAGTATAGAGATTGAGTTAATTATTACCGTTTCTGAGGCGCCTTTACCAAAGAAAAGTGTTGCTTTGTTGGAATGTTCATTGCTCTTATTTATTCGTGGGGAATAATGATCTCGGACATCCATCCCCGGCACACCGCACACATTCAATAAATATCCACTTTTGTCTAGTTTATTAATGTGTAGACGAATGAATCTGCATTATGATGCTGAGTGACATCGTTTCAATAAAACAGTGATATCATGTTAGCAAACAGTGATATTGTATAAGCCGTTAAAAATTCGTTAATCTTGGTTACGAAAAACACGTTAATCACTGTATCGACGCGATACGGACACACCCGCATACAATGGGAGTGGTAATATGGCGGCTGCTGGTTTCAGTTGCTTGTACAGCGCGCAATGGCCAAGGAGCTATCCAGATTTTTTACATGGAGATCTGCAGCCGATTTCACAAAACCTTGCGCAATTGCGTAACTCTATACCTACGCCACAATTTATTGCGTAAGTTGCGCAACATCTTTGACATTTTAAAATTTAATTTCGCGAAAGGCACGCAGTGCGTAAGTCGCTGACTTGTACCACAAATTATGACGTAACTTACGCACTTGTTTTAGGTGGCTTAAGTTGTCCGCACAAACACCAAAATGATGACTTAGCTAGCTAAGGGTGAGCATAGTAGAGCCGTTATATAGTTGCTCAAATCATTTATTAAATTCACTAGATTATTTCAGAGAGTAATGAAATGATCATCCGCTGCAGGTTTACCCTGTGAGATATTTCCGAAAGTTGCCACCATTTTTTTCGGAGCGAAGTTTCAAAGTGAAAAGTTTCAAAATGGCGCCTCACAGTTCAATTTTACGACTGTTCAAGGTATTTTTATTGTTGTACTAAAACAGTCGTCGTAAAAGCGGCATTCAGCCTCGTCCACGATAATAAAACAAGAGCAGCTACGCACTGTTTCGTGAAATGGATCGCAAGGATGTAGCGCAGTTACGCAACATTTTTATAGTGCAAGTCCTACGTCATGGCGTAAGTTGCGCACGGTTTCGTGAAATCGGCTGCAGTATCTTAAAGAGGAAAGAAAACCAATTTGCATTTTTCTACTTTAGTGGCTTTTCTGTGAGCTTATGCCTCCCCAAACCTAACAAAGTATAGGTTTGAAGAGTTTATGCATGGATTTGGCAATTTTAGAGAAGTTTTACTTTGGAGTCGCTTTCGCTCAGAATCAGAAAAGCTCGGGGTCAACCGCGTGTTTACAATCCAATCGTGTGACGTAGCTGCGTGGAGATAGATGACGTCACTATGCGAGTGCCCATTGTGTTAGCGTGCGTGCATGTGTACTATGTGTTGGTTTTGTCCTGTTTTTATTGTTCCTGCTGGTGCATTATTGCATGAACGTTGCACTGATGAGTTTTTCATAATTTTTTTAATGAGGTCTTTGTGGAGCAGTAAGCTTACTTGTGTCTTATTCATCCATATTTTGGCACTGAAATTTGGGTTTGGAATTTGTGTGGATGTGTGGATTAGCGTGTGCGCGCCGCGAACATAGTCTGGTAACTGCATTGTATCTATCTCAATGAAATGAAAACATCACAGTGACGTCGCGTTACGTACAGACGTACACGTACTTTTATCGGGTCGCCGTGGACACAATTTTCGCTCTGGAATAATGGCAGAATCTGATGGTACGTGGGAAGAGTATAGCGTAGATTCTGAAGATGTTCAGCTCCCCCGAAGACCCTTCGCTGCCCGCGCCCATGGCGCCCCGACACAAGTATTTTTTTTTATCACGAATTGGTTGCAATGCCCACTAATGAAAATTTGGCTGTTTTGACGCTGCCGGACACCCCAACAATCGGTAGCAATCTGTACTCTAAACATCATCAATGACCATTTTAATACTTACTCGTGCCCTCTCCCTTTTCCGGAAAGCACCTCCAGATCGCATATGTCGTCGCTTAAAAGGCGATGGTGTCGCGCTGCGTGATCGACTCCTGCTCCCATCTTCAACATGTTCGGCTTGGTCGTGGCTGAGAGTGGGCCGCGTGATCGGCATGGGGCGCGGGCGGACTGGGCTGACACTTACATAGACTGGGCCGGCGGTAGAACGGATTGAGCCTGCAGCCGCTGAGACTACGGTCCGGCGGAAAGCTGGGCATGGTGCCTTCAGCGTTGGTACTGCCAAAGGTTTCAGCCGGAATGGTACATTTATCCCGAGTCTGGCCTTCAGTGCTACAATTTCATCTTCACAGTCTTTCGTAAAATGTTCCTTACATATGTAAGACCATTTCGTCAGCCTAAAGTCAGATCGCGTTGTTTCCACAAACCGGACCCACTGCCGTCGTTGTTTTCCATCAACTTTGGGGAATCTTAGAAAAGATAGGTTCGGATTTGTGTCCGTATTTCTTGTGCAGCCACCTACCACACACGTTCTCGGCATAATACTTATTAACTTTAATACATTCGAGCTCCGAATAACTCCAAAAGTAAGCTAGGAAGGCCGTGAATTCGGCAAAAAATGCCAAGAAAGTACGACCAGCTGACGACGAAAATTCATAAAACACACACGTGGATGATAGTACCAACATGCTGCAGACGTGGTGGCTGCACGGCCGGGTAAGCGCACACACGTCATAAGGTCATATGCATACATTTGCATCCCTAATGACCTTTTCAGGAATTGAGACCAAACGCTCACTCCAAGGGGCAATTTTAGTCAATTTTTTTTCAATGCAATAAATTTTAATCGTTCTTTACCAATTTGTATTCGGTTAGAAGAATATACAAGCTATCTGAAAAGCCAATAAAATGGAAAAATGAAACTTGGTTTTCTTTCCTCTTTAAAGGGACACGTTGCCTTTGAAGCGCCCAATTGGGCAACAACAAGCGTTCGCCCCAAAATTGCTATGGTTGGAAAAATCAGTAGGCCTAAAATGTAGTTGTACACGACCATCCTGTGGAACTGCGCCATTTGTCTGAAATTCATTGGTCGGAAAAGTCCGACCGTTGGAAATTTGAGAGTACGTGTGGTTTTTCGTCAATGATTTTCAGACAAACTACTTTTTAATGAGTTTTCCATCCATGGAAATGCTAGGACCGTCCATCGATTTTCCGTCTCTGGGGCAATGTATTCCTTTAATAAGAAATGTTATTTTGTAAGGAACCATGCAAGAGGATGTTTATGACTTGAATATTTGTAGGGCAGCTTTCTTTACCTGTTACTAAGACTTTCCACCCCTTTTGTAGATATTCTACGAAGAAATTTCAACATTTTCGTTTTTATGGTAATGCATTTCCATATTCATGAGCCAAAGCATGATGTCATCAAAGGCACGGCAGCTCTGTTTCCTTATCTTTGTGTACAAATATATCAATTGTCCATATTTTCACGTTAAATAGCTTGTTTGGACATTTAATAGGCAATATTGTTTAAAACTTTGTTGTTGGTACTGTTCTTATGCCCTTTTGACAATGAGTTCTTTTTATCTTACAAAAATAGCGCCCTCTTCAATAACATGATGAAGGATTTTCTAAGAATTTGAATATCCACCACCCGTTTTCACAATGGAAACAAGCATGTAGATCATGTTCGTATTTTGTTTTGTAACACATGATAATATGCGTAAAAACAAGTTGCAACAACTGGATATATAGTGCATTTGTTCTTTTAAAGACTTATACTGACATTAAATTGTAAGTTTTATTTGAACCGAAAGGCCTGAAGCCATCGCATTGGTATCAGCTGAAGGATGTTGTCTTGATCGCGTTTCGTCTCAGCTGTTCCAGCATACAGCCCCAACACTTTAAAGAATTTCCATAATTATATCTTTGTATTATTATAAAGCCAATTACAATTACAATTAAAAAGAATCCAGCTTTGTATATATACTTGTTATTTTTACGATGTTTGTACTTCGGTAAGAATGGCTTATGGCCCCTGCAACACACAGTGGGGTCGCTATAACAGCATTACTTGCAAAGCACACTTTAATAATATTTTCTCTGAATTTTTCTCAGTTGTAACTTGTAACTATATATGTACTCACAAAATGCATAGAAGCAGCTTTGGGGTATCTGTTCTTTGTTGCGTATTTATTTACTTATTTTGTATTTATTTTACATCTTTAGACATTATTATAATTGTTGAACTGGGGCTGTCATGGAAATACAAAAGTTAAAACGCTCATCAAAAGATGTGTATATCCAGATATGTTACATTCTGCTGTTATGAGGTGCTCACATCGTATGGCACGCTTTCATTATATCAGCTCGTCCAAATGGATGCAGGAAAACATTCAAACGTCCTAATTGCACGAGTTATTATAACCACTCGTGGTCGTAGCAGCACAGCTCGCGCAGCAGGCAGGCTTCGGCTGTTGACACAGTAACACTCGTAAATGTTTTGCAAATAATGACAGTTTCTTCTCTTCTTAATACAAGCGATTCATGATTTCATGTGTAGGCCTACTTGTCATTTGTTTGTATAAGGCCTTGGCCTGGGCATGGGTTGAGGGTTAAAGCCTTGGCTTTGGCCTGGGCCTTGAGAGCCGAAGCCTGTGGCCTTGTGAGTCGAAGCCTTGGCCTTGGCCTTGAGGGTCAAAGCCTTTGCTCCAACACTGTCGTCTAGTCATTTTAACGTCACGTGCAGCTATAATTCCTTCGTGCACTTATGTCGTGCGCACGAGATAAAAAAATTGGAAGTCCCTTTAGGGGCTCCGTATATTAGGTCTTATATTAGTGGGAAAATACCAAATTAAGTACGTGATTGTTAGTTTTTGTTACTAGACGAAAAACGTGTTACCTATATGTTGAATGGAATCGTCGAGTAATGCTCTTTATTTGAATATTCATGTTATAGAAGGCTTTTGGCGATTCCGACCAATCAGCTTGTTCCGTCCACTGTGGACCAATTCACAAAGGGTGTGTGCAAACCGATGAACAAGATTCCCAAGTCTGTGATCGAAGGTTAATTCACAAGATGGCGCTATTTCCAGCACAACTGTATTGGCTTTCAGGAACCAAGTCTAACGCGGAGCTGAAATACCGAATTTTGGCTTAAGGCCGATTCACACTTCAAGCGAATTTGAGGGCGAAGCGAATTCGTCCGGGTAACGGCGAACGTCACACTGAAACAACCATTGTTGACGTCACAAAATTCGCTTCGCTTTCGTATGAACCGGCCTTTATTCTTTCAGTAGAAGAATGTTACCAGTGCCAAAGTGGAGGGAATGTGATAAGTCGCATGTGAACACGTTTAGGGAGAACAGACAATCGATGTAAATCCCCTAGGTACTCTTCAGCATTACAAATTTATTACAGACAGTGTCTGCAAATCAGAATTTGTCAAAAGATGCAACATTTTTCAATGACATGAAAGTTATTATTATCGAAACAATACGTCAGTGTCTCATTGATAATTAATGTTATAGATATTACTAATTGTAAATGCTATTGTTTAACGTTTCCTAGTAATACCTTTTATTGCAAAAATATTTGTGTAGAATTAATGAAAAAAAGATTAATAAACTTTTCTGATGAATACAGCTGTGCATAATGGTTAATATCAGTAACAATATAATTGTTTAATTGTGTAGAAGATGACGCAAAGAAGTATAGACACTGTGAACAAGTAACAATGGATTTAGTGCCAGGTAACAATGGATGTTCATTGTTAGTGCACCGTTTTTCTTTTGTTAGATGTTCACAGTGAGAGTGACTAATTTAATTGTAAGGCACAAAAGGTTTACCCAAATTAAATAGCGCCCTCCGATTTGTCCGCCATATCTCAAAAAGGCTAATGGCTCTGCCTTGAGTAAGCGGCAGTTGCCGCTGACTAGCAGAAGACTCTATACTTTATCGTATTATTTTAAGGATTTTGGCAAGGATTTTTGGCTGATGTGCATGCTTGAATAGTGGTGATAAGGATTTTCTGCTTACAGGGTTTAGGACAACATTTCTTGGGTAGTACTGTGAGCACAGAATACGCGTAGAATTTCTGGGTTAACAGATCCATGGAATGGTGGGAAATTGTCACTCAGATTACTTTTTAAACATAGAAAAACATAGTCAGAGTGATGGCTAAGTGAAGGGTAATTTGGTCAAAGTTATTACCTCGTTTTTTCTATTTTTGTAGCCCCACGTATTCTCTATATTCCAAAAATTATCGTCAAAATTATCGTCTTATTATGTGAAGTAAACCGAGCTTGTGGTTTTCCAGGTATACAGAGAGTTCACGCTATAACTTTACAATTCACAATCAAATGTTTTATATTTAGTAATCATATAGGCTACACGGATATCAAGCATAATCTTAAAGGTATTATACAACATTTGCAAACATCAAAAAACAAAACTACCGAATTATTATGAAATACCGTACTAGACTAAGTAAACTGCAGTCGCAATCATCCGGTGAAATCATGGCACCTTGTGTGCTGTCGTTTCCAAGAAAAGTGGACATTTATATCGTTTTCCAACGATTGTCGGCCGACAATAGTTGGAAATAGTCTAGTTCCCCGACCTGATAATTCCCTGACTTTACAAATTGCTCCGTTTTGTCTAAAGTATGGTTAGGGAACCAGACTACAAGAACATATTTTTTCTCTGTTTTCCCAGCATCTATGCACAAAAAGCGTTAAACACATACTGCACACAATGTTACAGTATTTCCTAGCACGCTATAAAATACTAACCCCAAATCCATTTATTTATGTAAATTACACCAAAAAGCAAATGTTTTATACTACATTTAATCAGTCGTTTACAGCTTCGACTTGCGCGATTCAAGTCAACTGGTGTCCAAAAGCATACCAATACTCTTTGCTAGAGGGAAGGACTAATGCAACTTAGCAACCAACTGCGTTACATGTAGCTTGCGTTATCTTGCGAATTTTTGCGACACGATTTTTCCGCCAAAATTTACGATATATTGCTTGCGTTAGGCCTGTACACTGCTTGCGATGCATTGCGAAAGACGTCTAGCGGAGCTTGGCTTGCGCTATTTTGCGCTATTTTTGGGCAGGTTCTAAACTGATAGCCCGTTCTCACTTGAACGATTTTTGTACAACTGCGGTGCGACTAAAAAATTGTACAGCCGTGCGATTTCCGTACGGATTTCCCTGTTTCTCAGTCTTCTTTGGTTGTCTTCCATCTTGATGTGGACAGCTTGAACATCAGGTGGCGAATCATTGTCAGGCCGCTGAGGCCGCTTTTTATATGTTTGTTGGTGAGATCCGCCCAGGTTGGACGGCAGTAGCACCGCGCTCGCATGGGTAAGCACTTATCCAGAACCACCAAAATGACATCGTCATGTATTACTGAAAATGCAATAGGCCTTAATTGAATAGGCACAAGGCGCGATGCGCGCGACGATGTCATTTTGGTGGTTCTGGATAAGTGCTTACCGCTCGCATGGGGTCGCACCGCACTTGCATGAGATTCCAACAGTCTGATGGCAGTCGCACCGGGCTCTCGTGAGATTTGCACAGGTTGCACGGCAGTTGCACGGCAGTCTGATGGATGTCGCACAGGAGTCGCACGGCATGGCCGTGCGACTCTCTTCAGACTCCCGTGCGACATATCAGACTGCCGTGCGACTGCCGTGCGACCCCAATGCGAACTATGCGAACCGTGCGACAGCCGTATGGAAATGTTCAACATTTGCATGCGACCCGTCCGAATTACACATGACACCCATTCAACCTGTGCGAATCATCAACAGACTGCCGTGCGACTCCCGTACGCCCTGTGCGATTTGGTAGTAGCACGGAATTCGCGTAGAAAATCGTTCAAGTGAGAACGGGCTATAACGCAACAGCTTGCTAAGCCATTTCGCAAGCTAAATTTGCGCAAGCTTTCGCAAGAACGCTTTTCCGCTCTATACTTGCACTATTTTTGGCTTAGCAAGCTGGCGTAAACAGTTTCGCAAGCTAATAACGCAGCCGGTAGGCAATGTAGGCCCTAAATATGTCTTGTCGGACTGTAGTCGTGTACTAAAAAAATGTGATTCAATATACGGCTATGTTATAATGATAATATACAAATAATGAATGTTTATGAGTGCAATGGTAAGAATAATTTCATGAGGTTTATGACCAATTGACTGTTCCATTTCACGAGGCGAAGCCGAGTGGAATGGGACATTCCATAGGTCACCGAATAAAATTATTCTTTCCATTGTACGAATGTGAAACATTCACTATTTGTTTTATACAACGCCTGAATATATCCTCGTCGGTTGCATGCATGGATTTATGTGTGTACAGCACGCCGTTCTCCATTCTCAGTCCATCATAAAACCGCGACAAAGTTGTCCAGTTCAAAATCGGCTGAAGCTAGTCTTGCAAATTCATCTATAGTCGTTTTAATTTGTTTCTTTTTGTTAGCAGCATCAGCATCGCCTACGAGTTCCGATAATTTTGTAGCGCCACCAATAGTGTGATCGTGGAATTATGGAAGTTCTATTCAACTCGTACCGATGAATGGAACTTCTATTTTTGCGGTGCCGTGCGTTGGTACAAATAATTCAATGCGCGTGATCGACGATCCACCAATCAGATGGCGGGGATTTATCCAGGTGTTGTATAACACGATTTATAATAGTTTTACGCACATGTCCACCAACATGTGCGCAGGGCGTAGCATTATTACCCCTGCTCATAAGACCCTTAAAGCATTCCTTAGACCACAGAACATAAGAATCCTCTGTGCTTAGGCCATCTCAGCTCCCTGAGGTGTCTACAACACGAATTCTGCTTTTCAATACAAAAAGGTATTTCAAACACAATGAACGAACTTTGACGTCTTAAGTATATGAATGGAGAGAAACAATTCATAACAAAGTATCTTGCTGAAGGACACAAGCACCACGATCCCATGGCTGAATCAAACTCACAACTTGTGGAATTATCCACGGGATTTGACTTTGATGTACAAGACCACTACGCCTCGGCACTCCACGATAACTGGATTAAATGTAGTGTACACCATTTGCTTTTGTTGTAATTTCCAGAAATAAATGGATTTGGGGGTTAGTATTTTATAGCGTGCTAGCAAATACTGAAACACTGACCTGTTTAAAGTTTTATGTGCATATATGCTGAGAAAACCGTTGCCTGCGTTGAGAGAAAAGAATCTGTTCTAGTAGTCTGGTTCCCTGACCATACTTTAGATAAAACGGAGCAACTTATAGACGTCAGGGAATTATTAGGTCGGGGAACTAGACTATTTCCAACGATTGTCGGCCTACAATCGTTGGAAAACGATATAAATTTCCACTTTTCTTGAAAACGACAGCACACCAGGTGCCATGATTTCACAGGATGCGTGAGACTGCTATTTACTTACAGTCTAGTAAGGTATTTCGTAATAATTCAGGAAACAAAATTGGAGGATTACCAATCGTGTACAATATACTTTTAATGTCCTCCTTGTGACCGTCCGGTCGTGGATTCAAGTTGCTATGGATCCTCTAGTTTTGGTCCCCAACAGTGACGCAACTATGGCCGGGGGTCACGTGCCCTCCTCCATCACAGGAGATTGAGATTTGACCCCGTGTGATAGACACGATTTGAAGCTTTGCATGGTGGGTGCGATATGAGAGAGACTGGGATTGCGGGTAACACCATGTGAAAAAAATCTCTTCTAGGAAGAAGTGTGGTTATGAAAAGAAGCGGGATGGGTGTGTAACTCGACGTTTCGGACAGTGTGCTCTGTCTGTCCTCAGGAGTGTGAGTGTGAGATTTATTTCACATGGTGTTACCCGCAATCCCGTGTGATAGTTCCGACGCTACCCCCAGTATTGAATACAAATAATGAACGCCAGTTTCAGTTACATGAGACCGATTTTGAACTGGTGGAATAGAGCACCGAAGTGATGACGTCAATGCAATGTTTGGAACCAGAATACTTTTGTTATGTGTTTGCATGACTGGCTGTTAACAAAGGAACAGTCGAAGTTTACATTTGTTTGGAACCAGTTGTCATGCCAACTGACGTCAGACTTCGGTACTCTATAGCAATGTCACTTTCAAAATTGACTTAAAAACTCACGGTTTTAATAAGCCTTCAGAAAGGTTAAAGGTTGTTGCGCAGCGTCTCCAATGAGCATGTTCTTTAATGGTGTACTTTTCCCCACCTCAGTTATTATTATTGCCTATTTTGTATATAAAAAAGACTGGAAAATAAACACCGTTTTGAGTTGTTTGAATTGATGAGCCATTTGCAGTTATCTTCCCTGAATGTGTCCGTGTTTGGGAAAATAACGAAATTTTTCGTTTGGATTATATGGGGAAACTCCTTTGTTGCATTAAATTGTAAAATACCAAAACCAGAAACGCGACTCCCAATCAACGCGGCGCGGCGTCAATAATCGTTACTAATTATTGCCTGCGCTCGCTGGGAGAACAAGCCATTGTTACGACCATCGTCTGAAAATACATTGCTGGCTCGAAAGTCATCATGGTAAAAGTCACCTTGGCTTGTGAATTGGACCCTGCGCGTGCTGCGCGTAAATAGGTACATGCTGCGCACAACTGCCGGCATTGTGTTCGTTCTACAGGTGCCTTGGTCTCACGTACATGTATGCGCGATACGTCAACACACCTTTTCTCCACAACCACCATTCGCAGTTTTTATTATTGCTACGCCACAGTTTATGTCGATTTTTCGTTACTGGAGGGCACATTTTAATTGAACTGACCTACATTTTGGGAGAGAATTTTACACTGGAAGAGGAAAGATTACTGTCTGGATCAAGAATTACCAGTGATCGTTTTGTGTTTGTTCTTTTTTCTGTGGAAGTTTGGAAGCGGACACAGGATCATCATGAGGTTGGCTACGGCGCTGATGTGTCTCCTTTTCTGTGTTGCCTCATTTTCTCAAGATAGGGCCTACAAATATTTTAAATTAATGAAAGGATTCAGTAAATGTTGCTGCTTCTGAAATCATTCTGTAGATTTATACTGTTATTTTTAGGAGGACATTTTGCGGGTTAATAAAAGAGAAGTGTGGTTCTTAACCGGAGGTATAAACTCATTTTTCCTTTTTTGAATAAAACTGCGTTATGAACCGCAAAGTTTCTCGCCATTTTACTCTCCACCATCATGAAAAAACCTTAATTCCACTTGCACTGGTGTAGGTTTTCCCGACTATTTTAAAACGTTTTTCATTCAAATTCACTCATTCTTAGGCCTATATTCAAATGTGTCCAAGACGAATTCACCTGCTTTTGGCAAAAGCAATTTCGTCATTTATCATTCAATTTAACTTTGGTCAATCTACTTAAACACCGGGTCGAGAATATTCGTCATTACGGATAAAATTCGTCTGAGCTGTTGCAAACTGGCAGCATTCAGAGATCGAATTCATCTTATGTCAAGCAGTTTTATTCTTTTGTAAAGTAAATTAGTCTGGTCTGTAATTAAGCATTTTCCTTGCGTCCCCAAGCTCACTTTGGCACATTCGTTCGCATGGTATTAGACCAAGTAGGTATATTGAGCTGAGAGAAGAGTTACCAAAAGAAAATGGCAGCTAGACGTACGGTAATGCTAAGGGCCGAGGACCATACAACAAAGTGACTTCTGACTAGCGCCCACCCGAACAAAGATGCTGACAAGTTGGGAAACCGCCAACATAGGGCAAGATAGCTCAGTTGGTAGAGCGCCGGTACGGTAACCCGGAGGTCGCAGGTTCGAATCCAGCTTCTGCCAGTTTCCTTGTTCACTGTGAAAATGAAAGAAACAAACAATACATTTACGAATAATAAGGAAAAAGAAGAAAAGAAAATGGGAAATGATCCTTAACAGCGGCCTCTATGCATTTTACTTAGAATCAATAATGAAGTATGACGAAATTAAAAGAAATGTTTATCAAATTGTGTGGCAAAAGACGAATTTGATTTCTGAAGAACACAATTCGGCGTGGACGAGACGAAATTGAATCCTCCTTGCCGAGAACGTGTGCTCATGGTTTGAATGCGATTGATCTTTAATTGAAATTGTTTGACAAAAGACGAAATTAAAAATTGCTAATGCATTGAATGTATTCTGCTGGGAATGTATTCTGCTGGACGAATTCGAATACCAGAATCTTTGAATTTGAATAGAAACGTATTAAAATAGCCGGGAAAACCTATATTAACTGTTAATATGTGGTTGAATTAGTAGAAATTTACTTGAGCTTACAGTTTGAGCCTATTGTATCTACGTCCATTTGATGTGGTCGCAGTAAAAATTTAAAATCTTTGCCGAGAATTGATAACCTACAGTATAGCCTCAAATTTTGTCCAAAAAAGACACGCGTTTAAAACCATAAGTAAATCTCCACTGGGATGTGACAGAATGAAAAACAATATTATAAACGTGTTATGATCTCTATAAGTGTCATGCACACACAAATTAATAAAAAGAACCCAAGAAGAAATTAATACCAGGGAAATGCTCTATTTTTAATCAACAAGGCCATTTTGTAACATATTTGTGTTGGTTAATCAGTACATATTATGTGGCATGTGCACGTCACAAGAACAGAAGAGGGGTTAATCACTCATCTATTAGCCATGTAATTATAGTTCCAATGATCCTCAGCGTACCGTACTAAATTGTGGAAAACGCATCCCAGATAAAATCTTGTAATCTGTGAGATTCACCTTCATGCCTGTACTTTATTGTCTGAAATTATGTATGATTGTCCCCCATGAAAGTAATAATAGGCTCTCTCCCTATGACCAAAAAAAAACCTTCGCGCCTGTACGTACGGTATATCTTATGAAAAATGCAATGGCCTTATCGATTATTAACGGGGTAATTTCGATTACTGCGATACACGTAATGACTTTATCAATTATTTAAAAGTATTACAAAACAGTACATTATGTGTTGTGATCACGTTGAATAATCAGCCTGTATGTTATGTTGGTGCATGTAACATTATTATAGGTTTTCCCGGCCAATTTCACTATTCAATAAATTTAGATTGAAATTGAATGATCACGCAGATCGTCATTCGATAATCAAAACAAATTTTTCAAATTCACTATCCGAGCATTCTATCATCTTTTAGCTTCACTCGTCCCTGTAAAAGATGCATTCAATTCAAAGTAATGTATTGTTCATTCGGTTTCGCAGTAAGGGGTTGATCAGGCATTCATTTTCATTAATAGACAAACATATTTCCCCTTTTTTCAAGCATCTTTTCCTGCATGTCCACATTCCTCCATGTTCGTATTTCTATAAAAGCCTGAGTTATCTCAACGTAAATCATATCTGACGTCTTCAACCCGTAGATGTACACCTCTCTTGCTTAACTATAAGTCTTCAGACAAGACGGCGAGCCTACGGAAGGGGAGGTGTGACCGTCTGATGGAATCGGCCCAAGAAAACAAATTACCCAAGAGAAGTGTTCCCGATGGTACAACCATTGCCAAACATACATGCCCCGATGTCTTGCGCATGAAGAGATCGTTATATGCACACCGACGTTGGCTAATTTGACTGCTTCAACCGTCAAAGCATGTCACAAAACTCATGTAAGAATGCAACAAATAAAGTCTTGAATGCACCAAAACGAAATGGAATGCCCCTAAACGAAAACGAACATTAGGAACAAAATATTGGGTGCTTAAAAATTGAAATTGAATGCCCAAACAGTGAACAAGAAACCTTAATTTGATCAGATGTATAAAAACGACGCGAATTTGAATAACCAATAACGAAAATGTTCAGAAAAATTCGCAAATAGGCCGGGAAAACCTATAGTTCCTTTATAATCTGCCTGAACAAATGAGAACCATAAACTCCTTAAGTACATTTAAATCGGAGCTACGTAAAGCCATCTATCAGTGATATTTCTGTCATTTACGCTGATCTGCGGAGTTATAAACTTGGTTGCCAAAATACTTTGGAACCGGATGGGAATTTCCCCTTGTTTTTCACCCTAAAAGTTTTTTTTCGCGGGTTTTTCGCCCATCCCGTAAATCAGCAATAGGCTTCTGGAGAGTTGAAAAGTTAACCGAAAATTGATCTATTTGTGTAAACATTATTGTATTTGTTTAAATATTTTGTATGAATGTGTAAATATTCAGTTTTAACTAATAATATGCAGGGCCCCAATGGAAACCAGTTTTAAACTGTTTGGGCATACCCTGGGTAAAGAAATGTAATAAATAGATAAATAATTTTTTTAATAGAGCTTAATGGGAGAATGGGAGACTTCGAGACGCTGTTGGCAGCAGATATACCGGTCCTTTTCCGTTGTCATGCGCATGCTCAGAACTACGCGCGCATGCTCAGTACTAGTCAAACGAACCAGTATGTCTGCTGACACCAGCGTCTCAAAAGTCTACACTGTAAAAAAACAAAACCGTTTTTTTAAAGGAATTTCCGTACAGTTTAGACGCAAGTATCATCCCGTTAAAAATGGTGCAAGCTGTTATCTATAACGACACGTGAACATTGCTATTTTACGTTAATGTCCCTTAATTAAAAATAACCCTGCTATTCCCGTAAAAAGACGGGTTATGAAAAAAAATTCACTAAGTTACTGGAAGCTTGGTGTAACTAATTACAAATTAACAGAAATGGGAACCAGCCTAAATAGACGTATATTACTATAAAGCATAGGCCCTACATAATACTACGATAATCTACTAAACACTACGAACTGCATCTTGTTAGCTTTATATCCAGCCTTATCCGGCCATTATGAAATCACGGTTTCCCATGAACAATTTCAATATTTGAATACGAAAGGAGATGGAAGGCGATTCTTCACCTCTGTTTTACAGAAAATCTAAATTTTATTGTGAAATTGTTTAAATAATGAAATATTTTGGTCAAGAAACCGTGTTTTTGGACGAAACACTACAATTTAACATGACTTGTAAGAACACAAATTTCCTCAGTTCTGATTGGTCAGTTGCTGCGTAATGATATTCGTGTAGGAGAACATTCGATTTTACGTCCGAAACCCGTCAAAACTAAAATACGGTGATGGTCTGTATTTTTACGGGAGGAAAAACCCGTTATTTTACGGATTTTTTTACAGTGTACTTTCCAATAAGCCAGTTCGGTATTTCAACTGCGCATGTGCACAGTAACATGGGTTAAGGGTCATTCGGGATAACTAACGCGCGCGCATGAACGCGTAAGGTGGTCGCACAACGCGCACGCGTTAAATTCAATCAGAATACGGGTTTTCGAAACCCTGGCTTCGTCTCCGACTTCGTCTCCGATTTCTGAATAACTGAGAAGCAAACCAAATTGAAATATTCTAAATTTTGGTGCATGTTCTGCTTCAGGAACATTCATTCGGTTAATTATGAAAGCAAAAATTAGAATATTTCTATTTGGTTTGCTTCTCAGTTATTCAGAAGTCGGAGACGAAGCCGAAGCCGGAGACGAAGCCAAGGTTTCAAAAACCTATATCAGAAGAATAAATAAACTAGATAAGCGCGTGCACCCATAGATAATTATCTTGTTGTGCATGGACGCGCTAAAAAGTCACGTGAACAGGGCGACGAGCAAAAATAATCAGAGGCAACGGGCGTAATAAAAATCTTGATTTTTGCCACAGGCAGCTCAAGTAAAATCCTCCCGTACCGCTGGTCTTTTTGGCGGCGATTTCCACATTCAGGAAACATGAAGCCGAGGTAAAAACTTAACCTAATTATAATAAAAAAGAACAAACCTGTAGAGGTAACTGCACATTCGTTTTCTGACGAGCCTTGCAATAAAAAGTATCATCTCCAAAACATGATTTGAATCACTATCACAACTATTACGAGTGTACATTTATTTTAAATAAAGAAATAGCTCTTCATTTCAAGTTAATGAATAATTTATTATTACGTGCATGCAAGTTAAAAGAATGCTTGTAATTAAGAGAGCTAAGGGAAATTATGATGAACATTTTGATAGAATACTCAATGCTGTTTTCATCACCCGAAAATCAATTCCGAAAATCAATAATGGCGGGAATTACGACAATATGAAGCCTCTTTCATGGTCCAGGACGACAAAAACATTGCGACGTTTGCAGTGTATCGATTACAAATATATTTTGTGCTTCCAAACGAGTACACTATGGCAACAAATTGGTTGAGAATCAATGTGTCAAAAAAAACTCCAGTACTGAAAAGTGCACTGTAAACGACAGTACCTATATTATATTTAATTGTTCGAGAACATTGGTCGTTTTTATAATGGTTAAAGCACACGTTGATTTCACAAGAACTCACTTCGGTTACATTTATTTGCATTTCACCAAATGAAGATGTTTAACAGTGATTGTAACAGTGATTGTAATACACAAGTTTCAATTACTAATGATTAATATAAAAAAGGGTAAACGGGGAAATGGAAGCTCACCCCGCTACGCACAGCTTAAAATGGGAATGCTCTGAATTAAAAAGAAATGGCAAGAACGGGTACAAAACATAATGGGACCGACAAAACAGTCATGCACAAATAAAACATTTATGAATTAATTGATTGACATAATCTAATGCCAACATTAATTCATGCATGAATGAATGTGCTGAAAAGCGTTGTTTTGTTTGCCACTGCCATTCTCGCTTTCAACCCGGAAGTGCGCAGATGTGAAATTCCTGTATATTTTAAACGAGATTCAATGTCATTCAATGATAGATTTCCAACCGATACGCAGCGGCGCAGCTAAGGGGTGGGGGGGGGGGGGGGGGGGGGGGGGGGGGGGGGGGGGGGGGGGGGGGGGGGGCACTCCCCCATAAAAAAAAATCGTCTCCTCGTCGCCACCCCCCCCCCCCCCCCCCCCCCCCACTGTAAATTTCGCAAACGCAGAAAATAATAGTATAGGTTTTCCCGGCCAATTTAAACAAAATTTATTTCAATTTAATACCCGGCTCATTCAATTTCGTTTGAAAATGAATGCTCCGTTGAATCAGCATTCAACAGTCAAAAGGAGTAATTCCATTTCAGCAGTTAGCATTCACTGGCCAAATAGGATCATTCAAATTCATGAGGTCGCAAAGATCATTCAATTTCGTAAAAGCCAGCAGCAAGAGGCTGGTCAACCATTCAATTTCATCAATTGGCAAACATTTTTCAAATGTTTACATTCGAATTCGTTTCAATGGTATGTGCTTTCTGATTCGTATTTTAATTTGACGTGGTCCGAACATTAGCAGAAATATAGAAGAAAACATAAAGACCAGTGCAAACTATCACAAGGCTATAGCGAAAGATTTTGTTTTCATTTCAACTTTTTAAACTTTACTTAACAGTCTTCTAGATACAGGGTACATGCTTTAACTTTAATCATGGGGTAACAAAGCAAAATGAACAATTATTGCAATTAAGACAAAACACATGCATATGACGTAAATGAAATGCAAACAACATGGAAACGCACCTAACAAAAAACCTCAAGTGCCAGTAAAATCCAGCTTCCTCGAATAAACAAGCCATAACTCATGTTTAATTTGAACGCACAGAATTTGAAATTCATTGCCTATAAACGAAAAAGAAAACAAAAACTAGCAACAATTCATGTGCGCTTCGATGAGTCTTAATTTGATTTCATGAATTGTAGATAGGTAGTAGAAATTCAACTGAAGATTGGTGAAAATGTAGTATTGAATGCCTACAAACGAAATAGAATGACTAAAACGAACCTAAAGGAAAAGAACGAAATCATGTGTGCACAAACACGAAATTGAATGCAATAGTAGCTAAAAAGAAACCCTGGTTTGATTGAATTAGAGGAAATGCGTGAATTTGAATGCATGTTAATGAAATTGAATTAGTTTGTGATGAAATTGGCCAGGAAAACCTATATTATTAAGAAAAATACTGTCAGCGCACCCCCCCCCCCACTTGTAACATCCAACCCCCCCCCCCCCCACTTGTAACATCCAACCCCCCCCCCCCCTATAGGGAGAGCGCTGGCTACGCTGCTGCCGACACGGAGTACCGTGGCCTTGTGATCTACCACATGCATAGATTAGATTGTGGGTTCAAGTTCAGCAGGGGTCATAGTGCTTAATTGTGTTCTTGAGCAAGACACTTTGCCACAAAATTGCTTCGCTTCAGCAAGGAGTAAATGGATAGCTGTGGGGGCAGTGGTGGTGATGCGTTTGATTGGCCCATGTGAGCTTAAAGGGACACATTGCTTTGGATTTTGCGATTTGGGCTTTAAAACTGAAATGGATATGGTTGGGAAGCTTTTTTAAAAGTAGAATATAAAGATTCACATAACTATCCCTTCAAATGGCGTGGTTTTTGTTAAATTTCGTGACAAATAACGGTCCGCCATTTTGTAGAACCAAATTTTTGACTCCACAAAATGGCGGACCGTGTTCACCAGTCGTATTTCCAGTCGCAGCTGGTTGAAGTACGTTCTGTTGATCCATTTTGATGTACTGTGGCACGGCGCGCAGCACTGGTGATATGTGTCGCGAGGTAGAGAATGGTACCTGGCGATCATCTGAGGTTTACAAGGCCACTGGCTGCGGCGATAGCCTAAAGACTCTTAAAGCGTATTTTGCGCATTATTTAGACGGTGGTATTTACTACTGGAAATAAGTCTATGTTTCGCGGGTTAGATGTCAGGGGTCAGAGGCCAATTTTTTGTTTTGTAATCACTACTCACTAATTACAACACATTATACGTGTTTTTTGCATGAACAACTCTTATAAAAGATAAAGAACATTTCAAAACAGCAAAATGTCATGACATTTGAAGGCAATGTGTCCCTTTAACTTGCAGCCGGGGCTGTACACTCCCCGGGGGATGAGAATATTCCAGGAATGAATGTTTGTGCCTGATGAGCAGGGGTAATAATAATTGTAAATTCTGTGATTTACTGTAACTAAAAGGAGTGCTCTAAAGGCCGTTTATAATTGTTATTATTATTACTATTATTATTATTATTAAATCACTTCATGCAATCGTACTTTATTTTGTTGAAGCCTTCGGAGAAGCGTTTCTGGAGACTCCCCAGTTCTGCCTCAAGACGATCAAAGACGAATCTTGTATCGAGAAAGATTCCACAAGGTATGTCAACCTTTCAATACACTTATACATGTACAGTTTTTCGCGCAAATAATCAGGATGGGGGTAATTCCCTTGAGCAAGACACTTTGTCACAAATTGTTCTCTCCACCCAGGAGTAAATAGGTACATGTACTGGTGTGAGGGCAGTCATGGTTAGCCCATTGCTGTATACTCCCCCGTCCCAGGGAGCAGAGAAGGTTTCATGAATTATTTATGGGGCTCGATGAGCAGGAGGTAATAATGATGTAGCGCCTTGAGCACCGTGGTCTTGGTGGGTATGCGCTTTACAAATGTCTCCATTATAATTATGAAGAGAACGAAGAGAAGGGAACACGTTCACCTTGTACCTGCCAATTTTCATTTTTGTATTCTCTTAAATATATCATAGTACAATTTGGCTACTTTTGCAGTATAGGTTTTCCCTGCCAGTTTCGCAAAAATAGCATTCAAATTCATCTTTATAGTGGCTCCCTGCTGTCGCTCCCGTGGTTCGTATTAGATTTCAGGCGTTCATATGTGTTTTCATAGTTGACATTTTCATGTTTAACACATCCTAAGTTGAAGTTATGTCATTCGGTTTTAGTGTTCATTCAATTTAGCAGTCGATTTGCTTGCGGGTTATTAATTTGCATGAGATTCTTATTTTTAATTTTATTTCCTTGCATTCTATTTAGCACCTTTTGCATTCCAAATAAAGGTTAACTAAAGTACGCTGCGAGTCTTTTGATTTGTTTCACCTTTTGATCATTCCTTTTTAGCCTATTCCTTCTATTCTATAGTTTGTTAATTTTCAAAGTATCTGCTATCAATCTCTTTACTCTAAAGAAATAAAAATGTAAACAATGTGCGAAAATTAAGCATGAAAGTCGAGATAACCTATAGGCAACAGTAAACTTAGGTGATGTTTCACTTCTTTTTGTCGTGTTCATTATATAATTATGTTCTTAATTCGTGACCTCTGTCTCTTTTTATCTTCGATTTTAAATTGTGATCTGGGTTTTCTTACATCTCTTTAGAATTTTGTTTTCTCTTTATCAGTACACATGATTCAATTGGATGCTGAGGATACTTGCTTCTGTGGGTCTGTCAACCATAACTGAAATTTCTAGTGCTTCAATCTAGCAGTATGCACGGTCATCATCTTGTGGAAAACAGTTCTTATATCTATGTATTTTCAAATTGGAACAAATGCACTCTGTTTAATTTTAACAAACAAATAAATAACAGGGAACTCTATCGAATTTCTTTGCTTACTTTTCAAAAATGCTTGCTTCATGGCGAATTCGAATGACCAAACTTACGCATCTGGAAGCTCCGGCGAATTGGAATGCTCCCGTGGGCAGTTCTAATTTGAATGTACAATTAATAAAATTGCATGATTAAAATTTGCAGTTGCATGCTTTTACATTTAAAATGAATGATGGTTTTAGTTAACTGAATGTTGACCTCAACGTTTATTCAAATTCGTGCGAAAATGGTGATTGGTCATCAATTTGGCTGCCAAATCTGCTAAATTAGCCTGGAAACCTATAATACACACATTCTGGCTGAAAATCGATTACCTACAATAAAGCCTGTTACAACTGATAATGTAGTAACCGACGGATAATGTATCACCAACCGATAATGTTTCACAAATTGACTGATAGTGTATCACAAACCGATAATGTATCACAAATTGACTGATAGTATACAAATAATGAATGTTTATGAGTGCGATGGTAAGAATAATTTCATGAGGTGACAGATTGAATGTTCCATTCCACGAGGCGAAGCCGAGTGGAATGGGACATTCCATCTGTCACCGAATGAAATTATTCTTACCATTGCACGAATGTGAAACATTCAATATTTGTTTTATACAACGCCTGAATAAATCAGACAGATTGCATGCATGGATTTCTTTGTGTAAGTTACAACGTGCCGTTTACCTTCTCAGTCCCGCAGAAAACTGCGACAAACAATTGTCGAGTTCCGAATCAGTGAATGACAGCCCTGTTGTAGCGCCACTAATACTAGTGACCGTGAAATTAGGGAAGTTCTTTTGGTTCTATCAATGCGCGCGCACCGTTTGATAGAACCATGTGATAGAACGTTTTGGGCGGTGCGGGTTCGCGTCGTGTGATGGGTCGAATAATTCAATGCACGTGATCGACGATCCACCAATCGGATGGCTTGGATTTATTCAGGTGTTGTATAATGTAGTATAATTTCTATCCGATAATGTATCACGTGTCGACGGATAATGTAGTAGGAAAAAAACTCTAACCGATAATAGTAATCCGCCCGGGCGAAATAGTAATCCGCCCAGGCGAAATAGTAATCCGCCCAGGCGAAATAGTAATCCGCCCAGGCGAAATAGTAATCCACCCGGGCGAAATAGTAATCTGCCCAGGCGAAATAGTAATCCGCCCGGGCGATTTTTTTTTTTTTATGTCCTAAATACGCTTCCGTGCATTTCACTACACACAAGCAAATTGTTAAAGTAATATGCAACATTGATAATGTATCGTGATCCCTGGCCACATGGCAATTACGGGTTCATGGCTTCTGGTCGCAGGTTCAAGCCCCGTTCCAGTCATTTTTTTAAATCAATTTTCAAAATAGTATATTAACTGCACCTAGTCAGGTTTCCCTTGTGGTTCATTTGAAATGTTATGTTATAAAAATGTACAATGACGTCATTCCCCAAAAGGACGCTCTCTATCGAGACAACAAAAACGGGTTTGTTTTTAAAGCATGAAGAATTGGGTAAAGTGCTCCTATATGTTCGCTGGACAGTTACCGCAAATGACTTGCGGTGAATTTTGCCAGGGTTAGAAACCAAACTAGGAGCTCGTGCTTTTTTGGTAAATGTTTATTTGCGAAAAATGAGAAAATAAGCTACGTTTCGCTTTGAAACGTTGTTCTTTGACACCTAATGTAACTAGAGATTCGCTTTTGTTGAGTTACAAACGCAGAGAGAACGGGAAAGCAACTACATTGCATGTATGTCTTCGGACACGTCCAGTTGTAATTATGGTGATGTCAGTAAAAGAATCACGGAATTTAATTTTTCATGGACAACCGAAATGCATCGTCTGGGTACGATACAATTCAGTATACATGTACATTTTATGTACACGTACATGTACAAGTAACTTCCGGTTTTATGATGTCATCGGTCAAGGGAAGGTAAATGCCGACTATTCAGAGGATACATCATCTAGATTCATGAAGAAAACCCACTTGTGCCTTCATGAACTTGGAAAAAATATATCTCGTGAAAACGAACTTAGAAAAATATATTTCGTAAAAACAAACTTGGAAAAATATATCTCGTAAAAACAATTTTTTCTTTAAATAATATCTAGTAAAAACAATTTAGAAAAAGTATACTTCACGTTTTGAAAATGTATACTTCATGGCACTATTGGACTTTCGTAAAGTACAAAAACCTTGTAAAAATATGGAAATTGTACGCGTAAGTATGAATAACGCGTAACTTCCGGTTTAATGACGTCACAGTTCTTGGAAGCAAACACTTAACATTGCACCGGCTATCACTCTTTTGGCTACGAACATAGTCATGGGGCAAGGTTTAAACAACATATTTTCATAAAACCACGATCAACTCATTAAAAACGAGCATTTTAAAATTCTGCCCCCTATAATTTCCGGTCTGATGTCGTCATGATTATGAAACCTTGCCAAGTCATTTGCGGTAACTGTCCAGCGAACATATAGGAGCACTTTACCAAATTCTTCACGCTTTTGGGGAATGACGTCATTGTACATTTTTATAACATAACATTTCAAATGAACCACAAGGGAAACCTGACTAGGTGCAGTTAATATACTATTTTGAAAATTGATTTAAAAAAATGACTGGAACGGGGCTTGAACCTGCGACCTCCGGACTGCCGTTCCGGTGCTCTACCAGCCCTATGTTGGCGCTTCCCCAAAATTTGTCAATATTTTTGTTCGTTGGGCGCTATGGTCAGAATCCATAAACCCGTAATTGCCATGTGGCCAGGGATCACGCCCAAAGTCACGATCCCCAGACAGCAATTTTACGTCGGCCCGACGTAGTATCAACGTCACTAACCGACGAAGAAACGTTGGACCAACGTCAGATCTCTTACGTTGGCCCAACGTAAATTTGCACTGCCGAATTACGTTGGCCCAACGTTGTTTTACAAACGTTAGACAAACGTTGGACAACTTAATTTCACTCATTTTCCAACCTTATTTCTTACGTCATATCAACGTTGTTTGTACGTTGGCGTTAACGTCGGCGTTAACGTCATTTCGCTCCATTGTCAACCTTTTTTCCACGTCATATAAACGAACATTGTTTGCACGTTGGCATGAACGTCATTTCACTCATTCTTTTTACGTTGTACCGACGGCATTTCTGCACCCGATGTCAACTAAAACGCTATTTTGTAAAAAAATAGCGTCTAGCCGACGTCAAGTCAACCTTTTATCGACGCACGATTGACGTTCCGTCAATGTTTGCTTCGCAACGACGTTTATAATACATAACTATATTATACATATGTACACGTACATAATGCTACTAGAGTACAATAACCCACTACATGTACTACGATAATACTACTAAGTAACTTTCGTCATGCTTCAGTTTTATATGCACTTTATCCTGGCGATAGTGAAGTCATGGTTTCCCATTAAACATTTTCGACATTTGCACACAAAAGTAGATGAAATGAGATTATTCACTGATGTTTCCCCCCCCCCCCAAAAAAAAATGAACATTCGTGTGTGGAATTGTTTGAATAATTACATATTATGGTCAGGAAATTGTGTTTTTGGAAAAAGATTGCAATTTAACACGACTTTTATGAACACAAATTTCCTCAGTTCTGATTGGTCAGTTGCTGTGGACCATAAACTGACGTCTGACCGACGTCAGAATTTCTACACCAGCCTGACGTCACGTTTTGACCATAAACGACGTCGGGCTGACGTCACGTGTTAACCATAACTTGACGTCGCACAAACAGAAATGACCTGGCGACGCATACCAAATCCTGACGGTTCATACACCATTTTCAATGTCGGCACAACGTCATCTGCCGAGGGCGACATATCCCGACCTGTGCCGACCTTTGCCAACGTCAGGCCAACGTCGGTCTGCTGTCTGGGCGTATTTCTCAGCGTTGATTGTTTACGTCACTTTGTTGGCATTTTTGCATCCTGATTTCGGCCAATAATGCCAACCGTGAATGGCAAAATGACGTTTCAAAGGAAAGGTCTATACTACACGTCTGATATCGAGGGCACACAGACGCGCAGCATAGTTGACCTTAATTTTACGTCTAATAACGTCAGTCTCTGACGCCACTCTGACGTCGCAGTGGTGACCCTGATTTGACATCTGGCTGACGTCAGATTTTTGACTTTAGTTTGACCATAGCTTGACGTCCCGTTGACATCAAATATGCGACGCCAGACTGACGTCACAGCAATGACCATAATTTGACGTCCAACTGACTTCCTATTTGCGACGCCAATCTGACGTCACAGTGGTGACCACAAGTTGACGTCTAACAGACTAAAAAGATGAACATTTATGAATTAATTTCGTGGCAATCATTGGGTAAAAACTGAAAGTTAAGTAGAAGAATAAAATTCAATTTCTTTTCTGGCCTAAATTTGTTTGAATAAACGTACAGGACTCATTACCAATTTCAAAAGAAAGTTTATGTATATAGCTGCTAAGGACGGTGAGTGAGGCTGTACGCCAGACACTTAAGCCAGCCCGGCTTAATTTTGAACCCATCGGCTGTAGGTAGGTAAAAAACGGCGCGCTTCGCAACTTCTGCATTCTCGTTCTCACGCGAGTAGGCGAAATGAACAGGAAAGCGCAAATCGGAGTTTCACCTGGGTATGCTAAAAACGGATGTTAAGGTCAAAAATTCAATGAAATTAAATGAAACATTGATTTTGCTCTCTCCAATAAACACATACAATATTACATATAATAAGTATAATACAGTTGGTAGAGCGCCGGTACGGTAACCCGGAGGTCGCAGGTTCGAATCCCGCCCCTGCCAGTTTCTTTGTTCACTTTGAAAATGTATTCAAATTTATCTAGTCAGTTTCCCTTTTGATTTGTTTGACAAATACATGTTATTTATAAGAACATATAAAAAGTATCGGTAATTAACACAAGTAATAACGTAGTATTTCAAACTAAATTAATGGTCAAGGTTGAACAAATTAATAATTTAAAGAAATGAACAGAAAGAGTAATATAGGAGAGGGCAAGGCTGTTCTCATAAGCCAAGGCTTGTAGACGGAACAGCCCGAACACTTAATCAACATAAACACAGCGAGTTAGAACAAAATAGACAGACAGACAAAAAGGACAAGTGACTCCAATGTAGAAAATTCATATTATAAACCTAAGTGACGCGAGATGGAAAGAAACGGGCAATGATAACAATGAAAACAAAATACAAACCAAATATTCAATAAATACCAAACTAAATAGTGAGGGAGGGAGGCTATGCCACATACTGGGAGAGAAGGAAATGTTTATATGACGACTTAAAATGACCCACGTACGGCATTGCCCGGATGTTATCGGGAATGGAGTTCCATAAACGTGGACCATCGAACATATGGGTGCGACTAGCGTATTATATGGTGCGAGAGAAGGGGAGGTATAATTTATTGTGTGGTCTAGTTGCGTGATCAAAAATTATATTTCCTTTTTTCCCTGTCCACGAGTGTTTTTTCCCACAATTCTATTTGAAAAATAATGACATTAAATTTCACGCTAAGTATTTCTTGGGGGGTGGTTAAAGTTAGAAATCATTCTTTGACTACCAACATTTTGGCAGGTGAAAGAGCAATGCAATGTAAAATGTCCATAGGCGGTCTACGCGAGGTCTCCGGAAGCCCGCCGCGTGACCTTTCACTTTTTTAGGCTCGATTACGAAATAGGACCTATGAGTTTCTGTCCCATCCGCTCCGGTCCAAGTATGGTGTACTATAGATGACAAACCGCGTCGCCTCTTCCATACGCGACGCGACCATCGCGTTGTGCCGTCGCTTCGAAGCTTCTTTGTCATTAGTCATTACTTTTGTACACATTCTGTTGTCGCGTCGTGCCGTCACCCTTCGCGTCGTGCCGTCGCGTCGTTTTTTTCCAGCTTGCAAGTTTTTATAAATTAACGTCGCTTCTTCCGTCCCGAAACATTATAAAACATTATAAAATTGTGTCCGTTTTTGTGCCTTAACGTCGACTCTCAGTGAAAAATCATACAGTGCGAAACGGTAAACAGCCCGGGGGGGGGGGGGGGGGGGGGGTACTCATTTTTTTTTAGGGTAGGGGGGTGCCTAAACCAATATATAGGTACCCATGAAACTAGATTCCACCCATTGATATACCAACCCTAGATATTGACCCATCCAAATACTATACAACTCGTCCTTACAGCAAAATACAGCCACCCCTATAAGTACAAATCGGCAGGTCGTGGTCAGAGGTCGGAAGGTTATTGTGCACACTCGACACGCGCGCGATCGGATACAAATACGGTGTACGATCGAGCTAATAGAGAGGTTTCGTTAGCGCACGGTTAGTGCGTATGCCGACGATTAGCTGTAAACGGTATGTAACGAACATTGGTAAAAAATGTTCCTTGGTTTCATCCGTTTCTTACTTACGTGCAATGCAACCGATAGGGTGATTACGTTTAGGATGAGTGAGGAAAACGTCAAACAAACGTTTACGTGAACTAAGCGTATAGTCGTCTCTCTAACCGTGCGCTAACGAAACCTCTCTAATTAACTGGTATATACGCAGACGTTTCCAATCACGTATCACACGCCCACGTTTTAATATTTTGCTGTCGGGAATAATGATCTCTCTCGGGCGATCTTACTTTAACGTTATTACTACCACACAATCTGGAAAATTGACCACCCATTGATATACCAAAAGCCCATGTCAATACAGATGATAGAATTACAACCGAGAAGTATACCACCAAACGGGGGAAAAAGGGGGTCATTGATATACCGGACTGTCGAAAATGCGACCCATGTTTGCGGCACGTCCCCGTGTGGCCATTTGTACTGAGTACACCCCCCCCCCCCCCCCCCCGCGGGGTAAACAGTCAGATTCGCAATAGGGTCCGCGATTCGCCAGATCAGAGCAGCCGCATATTGAAAACTATAATCCATTCGACAAAAGGAGGTGTATTTAAAAATGAAATCACTGGATCCAGGCAACGAATTTTCGAGAAATGTCAAGAAATTACATACCAATTTTGCATGAATTTTCAGAATAGGTATGAGCAAAGCTGCCCCGTCACAGTTTTCACGAACAGACGAATTTTGCCTCTCCGCACTAAACTAAAGTTACAAGAAAATCAGGTTTTAAGCTGCTCACTTTTTAAATTGAAGATAGTACCTGCGTTCATACCACATGTTGATTCAGTGTTGACACTATGTTAAAGTTCAGTTCTCGGTCTTTCACAAGTAATTGGCAGCTAAAAGATAAGTCAATTAATTACAGAGTTATTAATTGATTAATACATTTGTCTGTTCGTGAAAACTCAGAAGCGAGAAATGGCCCGTTTTGCCCCACAGAGTGTCAATTGTCTCTTCGTGAAAACCCAAAATCCATTTTCTGGCAATTTTGCCCTTTTCGGCTATATATACGCTATGGCTGAGAAGGGCAAAATTGCCAGAAAATGGATTTTGGGTTTTCACGAAGAGCCAATTCGGAACTCCGTGTTAATACAATAGGGCTGTGAAGGGTAAAATTGCCAGAAAATAGATTTTAGGTTTTTACGAAGAGACGAATTTGAACTCCGTGTTAATACAGTATGGCTGTTAAGGGCAAAATTGCCAGAAAATGGATTTTGGGTTTTCACGAAGAGACGAATTTGAACTCCGTGTTAATACAATGGGGCTGTGAAGGGCAAAATTGCCAGAAAATGGATTTTGGGTTTTCACGAAGAGACAATTGACACTCTGTGGGGCAAAACGGGCCATTTCTCGCTTCTGAGTTTTCACGAACAGACAAACTTATTAATCAATTAATAACTCTGTAATTAATTGACTTATCGCTTAGCTGCCAATTACTTGTGAAAGACCGAGAACTGAACTTTAACATAGTGTCAACACTGAATCAACATGTGGTATGAACGCAGGTAATATCTTCAATTTAGAAAGTGAGCAGCTTAAAACCTGATTTTCTTGTAACTTTAGTTTAGTGCGGAAAGGCAAAATTCGTCTGTTCGTGAAAACTGTGACGATATTATACTGAACATTGTTTTCAGGGTCGTTTTTATGAAACAATTTGTCGTTTCGCGACGGCCGATTTCAAAGGCTTCTCTACATCAATTCCTTTCGGCTCAGTAAAATAGCTTCTGTTTGAAAGAAAGTGTACCACACACATATTTTTCTTTCATATTCAAAATTCCCACCTTCCTGGGCACACCTAATTTCAACAAGAGCCTATTCCAAGAATGGCTTCTGTTCCAATTAGCCGTTTAAAGATGGACCATTTTTAAGAACATTAATTTGGAAATGCGGTATTCGGAGTTTCGTGTCAAATGCCGTATTTGAGAGAAAGTGTACCACACATGTTTCGTAAAATTCATGTTTTTCTTTCATATTCATAATTCCCACCTTCCTGGGCACACCTAATTTCAACAAAAGCCTATTCCAAGAATGGCTTCTGTTCCAATTAGCCGTTTAAAGATGGACCCTTTTAAAGAACATTTGGAAATGCGGTATTCGGAGTTTCGTGTAAAATGCCGTCTTTGAGAGAAAGTGTACCACACATGTTTTGAAAAATTCATATTTTTCTTTCATATTCATAATTCCCACCTTCCTGGGCACACTTAATTTCAGCAAGGGCCTATTCCAAGAATGGCTTCTGTTCCAATTATATAGCCGCTTAAAGACGTACCATTTTCAAGAACATTTGTAATGCGGTTTTCGGAGTTTCGTGTGAAATGCCGTCTTTGAGAGAAAGTGTACCACACATGTTTTGGAAAATTCATATTTTTCTTTCACATTCATAATTGCCACAATCCTGGGCACACTTAATTTCAGCAAGGGCCTATTCCAAGAATGGCTTCTGTTCCAGTTAGCCGCTTAAAAACGGACCATTTTCAAGAACATTTGGAAATGCGGTATTTTGAGTTTCGTGTGAAATGCCGCCTTTGAGAGAAAGTGTACCACACATGTTTTGAAAAATTCATATTTTTCTTTCATATTCATAATTCCCACCTTCCTGGGTACACTTAATTTCAACGTGCTATCGCCAGAGCCAAATCTATCTCCAGAGATTTGGCTCTCAAGGAAAAGACGCCCAGCACTAATGCCGACCCCAAGATTCCCTTGGTCACCACCTTTCATCCTAGTCTCCCTCCCCTTCGTAAAATAACTAATGACAACCATCATGTCCTTCATACTTCAGATCGCCTTGCCCGTGCCGTCCCTGACAACCCAGTATTGGCTTATAGGTGCCCCCGCAATCTACGAGACCTGATTGTCCGAGCCGAGGTCCCCACCTTGGCTGCATCCCCTTCCACACAGCATGGTACTTTTAAGTGCAATTCCAGGTGTGTCGTTTGCCAGATTCACATGCAGGAGAGTCTGACTTCTATTCTGGCCATTCATCTGGCACTACTCACAGAACCAATGGCAACATTACTTGCAACACCTCTAATGTCATATATCTCATTTATTGCAGGGTTTGTGGAATCCAGTATGTCGGGGAGACCAAGAACACGCTCAAAAAGCGTTTCTATTTCCATCGATCGACTGTGAACACCGAGAAAATGGACACCCCTGTTGGTCATCACTTCAACTTGCCTAACCATTCCATTTCTGATATGACTGTAGGGCATAGAATCACTCGGCCACCGCAAGGACTCAGTTCGCCTTAGCAGAGAGAAAGTGTGGATGAAACGTCTTTGGACTATTCAACCACATGGTCTCAACATCCAGGAAGGGAATGATTAACTCTAAATTTTCCCCATTGTCATTTGTTTACAGATAATCCTCCTGACAAACCCTCTTGGGGTCTTTTGCCCACTTAGCCACTTGGGGTTGTCTTTCCTTTTCCTGTTTATCCTTGTTACTTCCCTTTGTTCCTTCTCTTGCCCTATCGCCACCTTCTATTTCCCCCCCCCCCCCCTTCACCACACTCCTTTGTCCCATTTCCCCAGCTTCATCCTCTCATCTTAATTCCTCCCCTCCTACATCCTTACCCTAACCACACTTCTTTGTTCCTTTCTTCCGGGCTGTCCTTTCCCCTCCCTTTAATGTTTACTGCCAGGCTCCTTTGCATCCCTCTTTTGTGTTTCTCCACCCACCCCCTCATGCATGTGTGTTCCCTACATGTTTGTTTCTTGTACTCTGTCATTTGCCTTGGAGAAAGAACTTGCTTAATTTCGAAACGTCAGGCCAGCTAATTGTTTGATTTGTATATTTCAGGTCCATTCAGTCAGTCAGCAGTTTGCAACAGTTTAATTCATTTTCAAGGAAAAAGATAAATTGACGAATATGGCAGGGGTAAAAACACTGCAGTACAGCATCTCAAAAATCCATACCTAGGGAAAGAATTTCTGAATTATCTATTGGAATTTCCACTCTCAAACATAGCTAGCTGGTCAGCACTTTTACTACATGATCATGGAAGGCATGGAACATCGCAGATATATGAAAACTACTCAAAGATGTACAGGGTTTAGAAAATTCAAAATTTCAGAATATTTCAAGGGACAATCGGACACAAGGGGTAGTTGAAATCCATGCAAGAGACGAAAAGAGCGAAATTGATGTACAATAGGTTTGGAAAATGTATTGATTACGTTCTCATTCACGAAAGAGATAATGCTCCCCCTAGCCCTACAAAGGGAATTCGTTGAATCATTCTGCACCTCTAAACAGACCATCCGTAAACGATCTTTGAAACTGTCAACTGAGAAATCTAAACGTCCAAAAACAAGCACACCAACAAATAGAGGTGTCTACCTTACTCCCCGAACTCAGGAATTGCGGTTTAAAGACGAGTCAAACAAAAATGGGAAAGCAAGAACCACCAAAACCTGAAAGTGCAAACACATTTCTTCAGATAGCTCACAAAGGGAAAAAGAACCACTCGTCTAAACGCAAGAAAACCGCAGCCGTGGACACGATAAATCAGTCAACATCGTCTTTACTCAGGGGGATTTCAAACAACCAAGTATCTTGTTCGCTGTTAGATTCCCTAACACCTTGACCGCATCACCGTGCAGGCTCGCCGCCAAAAACACTCTCGCATGGCAATCATTCCAATTGCTTGCCAACTTGCAGGCCTCAAAATGCTGCTTGTAATTTCGCCACAGGGTTTTCCCGCTAAATATCGGGGATGATGTTCGAAGGTCCGGGGATTTTTCGCCTTCCCTCAGGCTCGCGTCTTTCACAGACTGCAATGAAACTCCTCCTTGGGTTCCCTACTGCCGGCATGTGGTCGAATGACCAGTTGATATCAATTCCGTTTATAGACTGCCCTCCTCGCCGCAGCTGGTTAACTCGTCCACCGTCCTCGATGGGACATCTATCGTAGATGCTGGAGTATAGGCGCTGGTGCCACGGAATTGTAGAATCTCGTCCTAGGTTTGGGGGTAGGTCTTAGTGATGGTACCGATGCAGGCGTATCTGTAGTTGTGAAGAGTTCATTGCTACCTAACTGCGTCGCCATCGACGTACTAGGTATCTGATCTGTTGCCCGCTTTGTTGCCTCTGCCTTTAACTCAGCTTGTCGCAGTTGCAGCCTCAACAGGCGATTCTGCGCCACCAGCAACTCTTTAACCTCCGCCAGATCGCAGTTCTTAGCAAGGGATTGTTGCAAATCGTCCTCGCCCTTTTGCACATCTATCCTCAGCAATATCAGCTCGTCCTCCACTGACATCTCCTCGGCGGCCGCCATGTCAATCCACTAGTATTTGCAGATTTTGGGGTGATGACTCCTAGGTAGGTGATGTCACAGGCGTAGGTGGTCTATAGTAGTGAAGCTACGGCGCCTATCCCACCCGACCAGGGAAGGAGACGTACCCTAAGAAGGGCCTCGGCCGTCCTAAGAGCGGTCTGATAAGAAGGCCGGTGGAGCAAACTAGTTGCGGGGCAGTCTACCACCAGGCACCGGGGAACACACTCACGCACTCTCATGCACACCTCTCACGAACAGTCTCGTTGGGGGGGGGGGGGGGGGGGGTAATAATATCCAGGTTTAGACTGCATGGCACAATGGAGCCACTTGGGATAATGTAATCCAGGTTTAGACTGCATGGCACAATGGAGCAACTTGGGATAATATTATCCAGGTTTAGACTGCATGTCACAATGGAGCTACTTGGGATAATATTATCCAAGTCAATTCTGTGCACTCAACCAAAGTAAGGATAACTATAATATAAAAACACTGTACGATACAAAAGGCCTACTTCATTCTGGTTCCAGATTAACTCTACAGGGGCGGATCTAGGTTTTACCCAAGGGGGGGGGGGGGGGGGGGGGGGGGGGGTTTACCTGAGGTGATTGGCCTACACACCCCAGCGTGCCGATTTTTCGACACCCGACACTGGTTATTTTTATTTTTTTTCTCAGCCCAAGGGGGGGTTTAAACCCCCAACCCCCCCCCCCCCCCCCCGTAGATCCGCCACTGCTCTACTAGATTCATTATTCCCAGACGTCAGACATTTATATGATTAACAATTAAATCTGGAACCACCCGAATATAGGGTGGAAAAACGGCCATTCCGTGAGGGACACACCTTCATGTTTAGTGCAGTTACAATGCAGTTTACGTTGGAGCGTCAGACGTCCCTATCGAAATATTATTATTGTGTCATCATAGACGGGTGGTTCCAGATTAACTCTACTAGATTCATAATTCCTAGACTTCAGACATTCATATTATTAACAATTAAATCTGGAACCACCCGAACATAGGGTGGAAAAACGGCCATTCCGTGAGGGACACACCTTCATGTTTAGTGCAGTTACAATGCAGTTTACATTGGAGCGTCAGACCATGTAAAAATATGTCATTTCCCCATCAATAACGGGTGGTTCCAGATTAACTCCTATAGATTCATAATTCCCAGACTTCAGACATTCATGTTATTAACAAATAAATCTAGAACCTCCCGAACATAGGGTGGAAAAACGGCCATTCCGTGAGGGACACACCCAGTTCACGTCAGTGCAGTTACAATGCACTTTACATTGGAGCGTCAGACGTCCATATCGAAATATTATTATTGTGTCATCATAGACGGGTGGTTCCAGATTAACTCTACTAGATTCATAATTCCCAGACGTCAGACATTTCATATGATTAACAATTAGATCTGGAAGCACCCGAACATATGGTGGAAAAACGGCCATTCCGTGAGGGACACACCTTTATGTTTAGTGCAGTTACAATGCAGTTTACATTGGAGCGTCAGACCATGTAAAAATATGTCATTTCTCCATCAATAACGGGTGGTGGGGGGCGGGGGGTTCAATGTACAAATTGTGAAGTGGTGGCGCGGATTCTAAAAAAGAAAAAAAAGAGTAAATGTCCCCGGGGGTGGGGGAACGTTGTCCTCCCCACCCCCACCCCCGATAGATACGCCACTGATTATTTTTGAGGCTCTGGTAAAAAAGAATTACAAGATTTGAATCGATTACGAGTGAAATTTGGTGCAAAATTAGGGGACGAGTTGACTCATTTAGGCCCGAGTATTCATCGCTCACGCTGTCGATAATGCCTTAACCAGTTACGATATGTGATAATTGTTTGGTATTTTCCCATTATGGGTACGAAAATGTAGTTATTCTTGAATAAATTAGGAACAGAAAACGGACATTACATTTAGATTTGTTCATATTTACTGCTAAAAACAGGTTTTGTACTCACCAATCCAAAATCCCAAGGCGACCAAAAATTCACCAGCACCGCGGCCAAGCTTCCGCGCGAAACCGACGCAACAAGGACGTCAACAGCATTTCGGTCTCTGCACAGCTCCCTACCCCATAATAGTATCGCCATGCATTGCCTACATTATCGGACGGTACAGTCGCAACCTTTTGGGCCAGAACCATTTTCCAAAGCGGGGGATAGGGAAAAATTGGTAGACAATTCTGACCCACTCAACGAAATTCACGAAGGACACCGCGTGTGTATCGAACTTTTTGATTGATCATTTTTCGTAAACGCGCAGCATATTCCATATTATTTGTCTTTCTCTCTTTAAAATATACCCCGGCATTTCTAAATATTGTAAAACGATAGTCTAAAATGATCAGAACGTTAGTAAAAATAGAAAAACTACCCACGCAACACGAGCGGCACAGCAGGACACCACGCGTTGCGTGGGTATGTACAAATGTGGATCGGCTTTTTTACTGATGCGATAGTTCTGTTCGAAAAAAAATATTTTTGTAAAACAGTTTAACTATAATGGAAGAAGCACCGAAGGCGTAATCACCAAAAAGGTAACTGCATATCTGTTTTTAAATGCGTTTTCAATTCCAATATACAATATAACGCTGTAGGAGGCTAAAAGTATTGAGGACACCACAACAAAATAATAAAAATCATTAACACTACCAAAGATTTTTTTACAATCTTCGCTGGGATTTTATTGTCGACTTTTTAGTTGAAATAGATTTAGAAATGAAAAAATAACTGGCACACTAAATAAGCAAATACAAACCAATAAATACAATGATATGCACAAATTACTGAAGTGACCCAACCTGTTGGAATGACCCATAAAAACTTTACAAAAGTTTCTCACAATTATTGAGTAACTTGTGTCTGCATATTTGGTAAAATAAGTCATTCTCAAGCAGCAAACATGTTTTTTCCAAAATACTGAGCATATTATTACTTTTCTCATTTTGAAGAGGTCAAAGGTCACAGGTATAAGGCCGTACAGCTACATATGAAAATGGTAATTGACAGAAGACAGTGTTTCATACTCAACCAAATAAACAAAACTTGCTGCACAACAAAATATTTACGAAGAGCAGTTTTTTGTATTGTTTGAGTAGTGTAGCATTTCACAGTATTTTTCACAATAATCTCTGAGGAGTAAATGACCCATATACATGTAGTGTATACAAGCAAGTGCTAATGGGTTAAGCATTGGTCTCATGGAAACAGATACCAAACAAATTTCAAGCTGCAATGTCTGTTTTCTGGCAAAAATTTCAATTCAGTCGATTTCCTCCTTCAACATGTCAACTGTTCAAACGAGTAATGGAGGAAAACCGTTTTTGAACGGAAAAAGTGCTTACATACCCACTGCAATATATTTGGTCTTAACGTGCAATAATTGCCCTATACATTAACTCCCCTAACACGTTCATATTTAACTGTTGATTTTCATTTTTGCCTTTTGAAAGATATAAGATCAAAATGTGGCTACTTTTCTGTAAAAATGAAAAGTCTTGGCTAAAAATCGATATCAGGCAATGTAGCCTCAAATTTGGCCCCAAATAAGACATGCATGCAAAACCACGAGTAACCTAACAATAGAAAAGTATTTATGAAAAACGACAGTTAAATGTAAACGTGTTCCCTATATATGGTTTGACCTTTCCAAACCTTATAAAATCTGCTTACTGGCAAGATGGCTAAAAAATAATTATGAACCTTTTAAAACACTCCAGAATTTGTTGCTACTGCAGTACCACACCTTTCAATACCCTTTGAAAGGTATTGAAACGTAGAACAATTGGGCTACATGTGTGGTATACCAGTTTGTTCAGAGTGTTGTTTCACCTTTCGAAACCTTTCATAGGTCTCTTTTATCACAGTTTTCTCACCTTTCAAAACCCTTCAGTCCAGCAAACTTGAAAGGTTTTGAAAGGTCTGACAATTTTTGGCAACTGCACTGTACATATATAGGAGGGTTAACACTGTAAGAATAGGAACGTCTTACTCCTATTGGCAAAATTGGAACTTATTAAACGTGTTAATAACCGATTTTGCACGGACACAGCATTTTTAATATTTTTTTGAAATGTCTACAGGAATCCCAGTTTTAGGCAAAAGCTTGACTTCCGGTTTCTTAAATGTTGGGCTAATGTCAGGCCTTTGCATGTATCATGCTTCCCTTGTTTTGTTTTCAGGCTGTGGACAGTGGCGGCGCCAAACTCTAAAATTTGGGGGGAAATTGGGGGGAAAGGAAATATTTTGGAGGGAAGTCAAAATAGAATCTGATGATATCCAAAATCTAAGGGGAAAATAAGGAAATAGCAGGTTTAAATGAAAACCCACCATCACATCAGAATAACGTCTATCTTTATAACGATATTTTTTTTAACTACATGTATCATGATCATTATCATCCAGTTTGCATTGTTTCTCGGGTGGTCCCTCTTTTCCTACAGGCCCAGGTGTGCAAAATGTTCTGATACCACTTCTGAAGTGGAAATTGATGTAATATGAATGACCGCACAAGTACCCGACACAACCCTAGCAGTAGTATAGTGCCCAATAACTAAATGCCCATTGTCAATGGTCCGGAAATAAGCCTCTAGAGCAGCTTAGAAGTGTAGTCGTTTTTATGAATGAGAAATGTATCAAACTGCAGAATGGTGTTTTACAAATGTACAAAGATGCTGGCTGCACACTATCTACGGCTGTATAAATGCATGTGTGGCTTGTCTTGTCTACCAAAGTACCAATGTTTATAATGCTTTCATTGGCCCAAAATGTGTCCACAGAACCGATGATTCACTCTATCTTCAACTTGTTATGAATCTTAACAGAAGAAAATAAACATAAATAATCGATTTGTAGATAGTGTTGGGGGAAAAGGAAACAACTTGCCCCCCATGCCACCCCCCCCCCCCCCCCCCCCCGTAGCACCGCTGTGGACAAAAACCTCATCTCTGGCATCTCTGTCCCTATTTTCCTTTCTGTCTATATGTATGTCTTTTTATATCTGCCTGTTTTGTGCCTGTCAGCTTTGGTCATTGCCCCTGTCAGACTGGACAATTTCATGTGGATTTTACATCCAACCACTCTTCCTTTTCCTTCATTCTTCAGGTTCCATATAATCTGGATTATAACGAGCGATTCCGAGGTGGTCGGGCATCACCATCATCATCCAATGCATCCTCTGTCAAGGTATAAACTCAGACCTTTCTTTTATCAGGAAGTGCAGAGTCGTGACTGATTCCCATTTAGAATTCCCGTGGACCAGCCTTGAAATATTTGACATGTCTTTTCCAACAGTTCTTTCTGAAAAGCAGGAAGGAACCTACCCAACGAGGGACCTGTGATTGGGAAAGTGTCTAGTAAAAGGTCGCCGTTAAGCTGGAGAGGTACAGTACATTCCAGTTGAAAGTTATAACCTCAAAATGAGAATTTCTCTTCCTCATGCCTTTTCACACAAGTGGGAAAATATTGTCACACTCTTTCTCAAAGGGGGAAAATTAGTTGTGTGAGAAATGGGAATGTGAATGGGAATTCTTTTCACAAAATTTCCCATTCACATGGTAACTTTCAATTGCAATGTACTGTACCTAGGCTTGAATTAAAGGGGCACATTGCTTTGGATTTTGCGATTTTGGCTATAAAAATGAAATGGATATGGTTGGGAAGCTTTTTAAAAAGTAGAATATAAAGATTCACATAACCATCCTTTCAAATCGCGTGGCTTTTGTTTAATTTCGTGACAAATAACGGTCCGCCATTTTGTAGAACCAAATTTTTGACTCCACAAAATGGCGGACCGTGTTCACCAGTCGTATTTCCAGTCGCATCTGGTTGAAGTACGTTCTGTTGATCCATTTTGATATACTGTGGCACGGCGCGCAGCACTGGCGATATGTGTCGCGAGGTAGAGAATTGTACCTGGCGATCATCTGAAAGGTTCACAACGTTGCAAGGCCACTGGCTGCGGCGCCAGCCTAAAGACTCTAATATAACAGCGTATTTTGCGCATTATTTAGACGGTGGTATTTAGTACTGGAAATAAGTCTATGTTTCGCGGGTCAGATGTCAGGGGTAAGCGGCCAATTTTTTGTTTTGTAATCACTACTCACTAATTACAACACATTATACGTGCTTTTTGCATGAACAACTCTTATAAAAGATAAGGAACATTTCCAAACAGCAAAATTTCATAACATTTGAAGGCAATGTGTCCCTTTAAGGCTGTGAGCACTGTCTTGACCTGCGTGGCCCCGCCCTGGCCAGTGCAGCAAGCAAGCTACACATAACACGTACGTGCGTAACGCCGAACGCCGATCCGTGGCACGCACGGTCCCCGCAGTGCTTGTGTATACGCACCGCGCGCCCCGTACTATCCGTGCTCCGCCAGGACCACAGCCTTGATGATACTGTTTACTTCCGGGTTTTGCCGGTATGTTCATTATTAAGCTATTTTTAATCGCGCGCGATCTGATTGGTTCTAAATTGAACGACAAGTTGAATAATTCATGCTACATGCGCGCGTGAAAAACATGGCATCATTGCGCGATGAACGCGCGTTGGTTCAAAAAGGTCAACGGTAAAACATTCCAGGTAACTGATTGGACATTCGTAAATGAATAATTCAGACTCAGCTGTGCAAACCAAGAAGCTATTGACCATTGGGAAACATACGTTATTCACGCTGGATAATTTACATATCCACTCACCCCTTCCCCCATTCGCTCCGGAATTCCAACGCAAAATAAAGAAAAACATAAAACCAGGAAGTTTCGAATCATCAAGGCTGTGCTCCCGACAGAAGACGCATGCGTGTGGGTGCCGAGTGGTGCGTGTGCAGCGTTAGTCTTGGTTCCAAGACGTCCTTATATAGCGCGGTGCGACGTGCAGCGCGCACGGCAGCGCCCTCTACCTACACACACACATACGCCAAGGCCAAATCGCTAAGAACGTCTTGGGCATTTCGCAAGGGAGCGCGCGCGACCTGCTTATGCATAATTTAACAGGCGGGTCAAACGAATAATCGCGCTTGCGCACTGGAGGAAACTCATGTTTAAGTAATAACTTACTACACTGTTTTTTCGGTTGTGTAAAATCTTACACAAGTTGTGTAAAATTATACACAACTGCTGTTTACTATATGAACCTAGCAACTGTTGTGTAAACAGTTTACACAACCCTACTTGTGTAATTTGTAAACAACAGTTGTGAAGTATTTCTACACAATAATGTGTAAAATTCATTTTACCCAATTAGTTGTGTAAATAGTTTACACAGCAATTGGTTAATTTTGTAAGCAAATTTGTACAAAACCTTACAAATTACTGGAAGTGCACAGTAAATTTACGGGAGTTTTTTTGTACAGTGTGGGTTGCTATTGATTAACAGAAATGAATGAAGTGGGAACCAGACTAAACGGAAGTAGCTTATTAATACATTACTATTATAATGGTAGAGTGTACAAATTAAAATGCTACGATAATCTACTAAAGACTACAAAGTGAATGATGTTGTGCTTTAGCTTATATATTAAGCGTATCCCCCCATAATAAAGTCATGGCTTCCCATGAAGAATTTCAATATTTGAATATGAAATTAAAGGAGATGTCATCAGATTCTTCACCTATGTTTTCAAAAAATCAAAATTATATTGTGGAATTGTTTGAATAAAACATATTATGGTCAAGAAAGTGTTTTTTTGGACTAAACACGGCAATTTAACTTGACTTTTGTGAATACAAATTTTCTCATTTCTGATTGGTCGTACTTCGTGATTGGTTTATTTCTTATCACGTGCTTCAAAGTCTACACAACAGTTGTTTAAATTCAGTTTTGGTGGCAATATCGATTTATATGCATTTACACAACCTAGCATTTACACAACTTGGATATAATCACACAACCTTGTTCAATAATTACACATGGTTGATTAAAATCTTTTCTACACAGCGGTTTTTTACACAGGAGAATAACAGTGTAGTCAGTTAACGTTCTGAGCAGAGTGATTCTGGACTGGCAAACAGGATTGAGAAATCTTCGGATTGTTCAAAAAATGTGATCTGGAATATCAGACGTTATCTCTGCCAATTTCAGTCCCAGATGTTCAGCACGATGTAACTGATCAACGGGCAGAGCTCTTTCTCCTGTTTGCATTCGGTTCGTTCATGAAGGTAGTGTGACCAGTCGACCTTTGTCACCTGTACAGTAATTCTTGGTATGATCATTTGTTCTATATTTTATACCAACTATAACCAACCAACCAACCGACTCTTTTGTTACATGTTTAAGTAATTCTTTGGCTTCAGGGTCCCTATGACCAGTAGACCTTTGTCACCTGGCCAGTAATTCTTGCTATTCTCATTTGTTCTTTATTTCATTGTGTGAACTACATAGGCCCTAGTTTACTGGTTGGCATCTGTTCAACAATTCTCGGTATGACCATTGTTCTATATTTCATACCAACCAACCAACCGACTCTTTTGTTAGCTGTTTGGAAATTCTTTGGCTGCAGGGTCTCTATAACCCGAGGCCTATTTTGGAATTCTTTTATTATACAAATATCTTTAGCTTGCTGTTGTGTGGTATAAGCATCCAAGTGGAACATGTTTATTATAAACTAGCCTGTAGCTGCGTGCACAGGGAGTCTGTCTGTCATTTTCATGAGACTACGGTTGCTGTATGCTATGCAATCTTGCACTGCTTGCATTTTTGTCCTGACTACATCTTGCTCGGAACTTGTCCTTTGCTATGCAATCTTGCACTGCAAGCATTTTAGCATTTTTGTCCTGTATTACATCTTGTTCGGGACCTGTCCTTCCTGCATACTGCTTGTTTGAGGGCATCGCTGAGTTTTGCTATGACGCTGATGATCGGTAGTCCCGGCACAGGTTGTGGACGCTACATGTGCTGGCTGTCCTTGATCCTTCTTCAGTTGGAGATGGGAAGTTCAATTTACTTCAATTTGTGATCAAGATGCAGTATTGACTGTCGTTTAAGGCCGTATTAAATTCTTAAATTACGTTATCACAAAGCTTAAAGAGACCTTGGGAACTGGGAATATGTAACACATTGTTGTATATTTAATTCACAATAGTGTTATATTTATTTTTGTATCGATTGTAAAGAACATCCAAAGAAATATTTAACTGGCATTCGGGTAATAGTATAAAGTCCTGTGAAGGATTCTTAAGCAGTTTGATTTACTGTTTTGAATTGACTGCTGGCACAAGTGCTGATTTAAATATAAACGTAACATGTGAAGCTGCAATATAATTAAATATTTAACTGGATTTCAGGTAATAGTTAATTACTGTTACAGATTTTTCGAGCAGTTTTGATTTACTGTCTCGAATTGATGGTTGACACGAAATGGTGTTAATCCCAGTATAAAGTTAACTAGGATGTAAATAGAATTAAATATTTGATTGGACTTCAGGTAACATATGAATAAGAATTCACGTTACAGATTTTTAGAGCACTTTAGAATTACTGTCTTACCTAATTGGAGGCACGAGTAAGAGCCGACTTTATGATTGACTTTGCCTGTTTGGATGCACTACAATTGATAACTGGGTTTTGATATAAAATGAATGTTGATGCTTGTGTAATTGTATATAAAATAAATTTGAATTATCCAATTGTGACTTCCATTGACCTGTGAGGGGTGATTTGTACTTTATAGTCGTTCGTGGGCCTCTGTCCTGGTTGGGCGATATTAGTCCTCCGAATCCCCCCTCCCATTGGTTACAGTAGGAAACACCTCCATGCTTCGTTCACGAAATCTAAGACCAATGGAGCAGTTTGAAAAATTACACTCTTGCCAAATCTCGTTGGTAAATAAACAAACAAATCATGGCCACGTACAAATTGATGAATGGCACTGATCTGATGACTTTTTAACTTTCCAAAGTCCAGGTTTTTTTGCTGTAAAACCGATCGCTTGGTCCACGCGGTCAGACATTTTTTCCAACAAACAACAAATGGCTTGGTACTGCGCTGCACGTTCACGTAAACCCGACGTGAGTACAGAAACTAGACTAGTGAGTGTTGGCTATTTACATGCGATAATGCAGCTACGTCACACGCGCATGCAAATGGCACACAGTTCTGCTCGCGATTTCGCGAGCAGAACTTGCGAAATTCCCAAGACGGTCTTAGCGATTTGGCTTTGGCGTGTGTGTGTGTGTAGCGAGAGGGCGCTGTCGGCCGGCCGTGCGCGCTATACGTCGCACCGCTAAGAACGTCTTGGAACCAAGACTAGTGCAGCGTATGTACTCTGTATTACCATGCTCTATGCGTGTACATGGCATTGCGGGCAGATCGTGCATGTAACGGATCGGATCGGATCGGCGTTCGCCGTGTGGGCCGGGTGACCGCAGGCTGCTTAGGCAGCACGCACAACCTTAACTCAAGGCTATACTGTACCTTGAATATTGCGGCGGGCAAACATAGACTTACATGTATTTCTCTCACAAGAGACTGTTTTCAATAAGTTCGGTATTTCAACTGCGCATGTGTGCAATGACATGGGTCACGGGTCATTCAGGATAACCAATGCGCGCGTATGAATGCCCAAGGTGGTCGCACAATGCACACGCGTTAAATTCAATCAGAATGGGCGTTTGCGTAACATCGCGAATAACCTTTGCCCTGGGCTACTTCATCGAGATACCAAACTGGCTTATACCGTTATTTGTATGCGTTCTGACACTATGAACATCTAACAAAAGAAAACCCACGCAGTCCTTTGTTACAAACAAAGGACTGCGTGGGTTTTCTTTTGTTAGATGTTCATAGTGTGAGAGCCTGTGAGAAATACCTTGTTGGGTGAGTGATGCGTTGATAAGTGTAGGCTTGAGTTCAAACTCACTGACCACCACTCAACATTACTGATCAACCCTGCAATAACTTGGACACCGACACTTTTGACTCGTTTCATCTGCGCTATCTCATGTAAACGTATATTAACCAAAGCTCATTCTATTATGGGAAAACAAAACCCATCCACTGAGCAGGTTCTATATGGACCAATGAGGTCTGGTTGGAGACTACGCAGTCTGAAATGCCGCACCAGTATATTTTTGAAGTCTTTTGTTCCCTCATCTGTCCGTATTTTTAATGAAAATCTGTAACCAAATGTATTTGTCAGCGTTCTATATTATATTCCTGGAATGGCAGTCTTAAAATCTCGTGATTTGTGGTCTTTAGCGTGATTTGTGGTATTATAAATGTGTATTTGTTTTTACGAATTTGAATGCATTTTTATTGTTCATTCTTTTGGTTCTCATTTTTTATTGTTAATAATTAACTAATGATTTTAAGAACTGTCGACAAAACAATTTTCCTTGATTGGATAATTTAAAAGAAGAATAATAATAATAATAATAATAATAATAATAATAATAATAATAAAAATAATAATAATAATTAGAAATCTCCTGGATGCGGCAAATGGGTGACTCTGCCCGAAATAACCCCAAAGGGGCGACACGAGTGTCGCCCATTTAGAGCACTTTCCCCACGCGCCTTACTAAAAACACTCCAAAGGGGCGACTTTCACAATAGGGCGACAGTTATGTGTCGCCCTATTCGACCGCGTCACCCAAACCCACTCTTTTATAGCATTATGTGTCGCCCTATCCGGCAATTGGCGAAAATTTATCTTACTGCTACACTGAAAAATCATGGGGGTAAATTTACCCAAATGTTGGTGAAAACTGCAACTACCCAAAATTTGATTAAACAAACTCTCCTCCGATTGTGTTCAAATAGATTTACCCAAATTTTGGGTAGTTGCAGTTTTCACCAACAATTGGGTAAATTTAACCCCCATGATTTTTCAGTGTATAATAGGGCGACTTTGCCTATAATAACTCTAAGTGGGCGACATCGGTGTCGCCCTATTATAGCATTTTCCCCACGTGCCTTACTAAAAAATACTCCAAAGGGGCGAATTTTGATTAGGGCGACAGTTAAATGTATGTGTCACCCTATTCACCACGGTCACCCCAACCCACTCTTTTCTAGGATTATGTGTCGCCCCATTAGGCAATTGAGTAAAATTATGAATGCAATAAACGGGCGACTTTGCTAATAATAACCTCAATAGGGTGACAGTGGTGTCGCCCTATTATAGCATTTTCCTCACGTGCCTTACTAAAAAATACTCCAAAGGGGTGACTTTCACAATGGGGCGACAGTTATGTGTTGCCCTAATCACCCTGTCGCCCTAACCCACTCTTTTGTAGCATTATGTGTCACCCTAACCCGCAATTAAGGAAAATAATAATAATAAGATACCACATGCTCAAGTTGATTAATCTGGGCCCCTTACCCAACATTTTAAAGAGAAAGTCGTAGGCTACATAATTATACTAATTTGGTAATATCACACTGATTCATGTGTGATATATTTCAGGTTCAATTCCAGTACTGCTTTTTTGACTCAAACTTCATCAGGTGTATTTCATCCTTCACTGCCCAACATGTTGTAAATGAACATGTATGCCCACTTTACGTTTGGGCAAAGCAGTCCGTGATCTTTTAAACCATAGCAATTTTGGCCGGCTCTACAAAAATGGGTATTATGTCGCAAAATTTGAAAAAAGATCAGTTATACACATAGCTGAATTTGTCACATCCTAAGCTTTAATTTGTTGTATATGTTCTCGACATAGCTTGACATTTTTATAAGTACTCATATTTTCCAATTTACTAAAAGGCGAAAATTGTGTGACGTCATGATGACGTCATCAAAAAAGTGGTTTTTTTTACACATGTAAGGGTCGGTCTGATTCAATATATCTAGCGAACAAAACAAGATATTTTCAAAATTCTTTTTGTTATAGCTTTCGTATGTCTCAAAGATATGCCCTAAAAAGAGAAAACTGTGTGACGTCATCATGACGTCATCAAAAATATATTTTTTTTAAACGCATGCGAGGGACGGTCCGATAAAAAAAATGGAGACATTGAATTTTTCTGTACCTAATTCCAAAAATTCATGATCGTGGCTCACTCAAGTAAGAAATAACAGCCATTTCAAAATTTAGACCAAATTCAATATAACACAAAGGAATTCTGGGAAGGGCGGATAACCATGGCTTAAATGTACATGCTGTTTATAAAAAGGGTTGATTTGTAGTCTTTTTTTCAAGTCGCTAGACTATTGCCCATAGCATTTGTAAACGTTTTCTTTATTACCGGCCACTTTGGCTACTTTTAAAGAGGGAAGAAAACCAAGTTGCTTTTTTCCGCTTTATTGGCTTTTCTGAGAGCTTGTATATTCTTCTGACCGAATACAAATTGGTAAAGAACGATTAAAATTTATTTCATTGAAAAAAAAGATGACTAAAATTGCCCCTTGGAGTGAGCGTTTGGTCTCAATTCCTGCAAAGGTCATTAAGGATGCAAATGTTGCATATGACCTTATGACGTGTGTGCGCTTACTGTCTTGGCCTCGGTGGACCAGCAGCGCGGCCACTGCATGCACCACGTCTGCAGCGTGTTGGCACTATCATCCGCGTGTGTGTTATGACATTTTCGTCGTCAGCTGGTCGTACTTTCTTGGCAATTTTTGCCGAATTCACGGCCTTCCTAGCTTACTTTTGGAGTTCAGAGCTCGAATGTATTACAGTTGACGGTATTATGCAGCTGAAAATCTTCAGAATCTACGCTATACTCCTCCCACGAGCCACCAGATTCTGCCATTATTCCAGAGCGAAAATTTAAAGTACGTGTACGTCCGTACGTATCGCGACGTCACTGTATGTTTTCATTTCATTGAAAATGAATTAAACTGTTGCAAACTGCTGATGACTGACTGAGTGGACCTGAAATATACAAATAAAAAAATTAGCTGGCCTGACGTTTCGAACTTAAGCAAATTCTTTCTCAAAGGCAGTTGGAATTTGGAAACGTCAGGCCAGCTAATGTTTTTATTCATTTCATTGAGACAGATACAATGCAGTTAACAGACTATGTTCGCAGCGCACACACAAATCCATCCACATTTCTGCGTTTTTGCATCCCTGTGGAGACATGGCATTGTTCTCCCCTTTGTCCCTGTACTTAAGCAAACCCCCATAGTCTTTGTACACAAAATTCCTTGTGGAGACAATCTAACCCATAGAATTGCCTAGTGGAGACCTATTCAGTCCCTTTGTCTCTATTGTTTTCATGTCTCCACAGGGTACGGTCCACACAAATTCCAAACCCAAATTTCAGTGTCAAAATATGGATGAATAAGACACGAGTAAGCTTCCTGCTCCACAAAGACCCCATTAAAAAATAATGAAAAACTCATCAGTGCAACGTTAATGCAATAATGCACCGCCAGGAACATTAAAAATAGGACAAAACCAACACATAGTACACACGTACACGCATAGAAACACACATCCGCGTTTTTGGGCACTCGCATAGTGACGTCATCTATCTCCACGCAGCTACGTCACACGATTGGATTGTAAACACGCGGTTGATCCCGAGCTTTTCTGATTCTGACCGAAAGAGACTCCAAAGTAAAACTTCTCTAAAATTGCCAAATCCATGCATAAACTCTTCAAACCTACTTTGTTAGGTTTGGGGAGGCATAAGCTCTCAGAAAAGCCACTAAAGTAAAAAAATGCAAATTGGTTTTCTTTCCTCTTAAAACTTGGCATACAATTACCCCAACTGCTCACAATGTGTGCGGAACTTTTACGTCATTATGACGTCATCACATGTCACGTGACGTCATCTTAAAGGGGCATTTTTCGAAGCCATATATCTAACAAAATACAAGTCCGATTAAGTTGGAACGTAATATCTAGGTATGCCACCGGGTGTTATAGATGAAAATTGACATGACGTTATGATTAAGTCATAACATGTCACGTGGTGTCATCTTAAAGGGGCACTCGCTAGATTATTGCTCATAGCATTTGTACACGTTTTCTTTCTTACCGGCACTTTGGGTACTTTTAAACTTGGCAGACACTTAGACTAACTGCTCACAATGTGTGCCGAACTTTTACCTCATGATGACGTCATCACATGTCACGTGACGTCATCTTAAGGGGACAGTTTTTGAAGCCATATATCTACAAAAGTACAAGTTCGATTAAGTTGAAAAGTAATATCTAGGTAGCCCAGTAGGTTTATAAATACAAATTGACATGACGTTATGATGACGTCGTCACATGTCACATGACGTCATCTTAAAGGAACAGTTTTTAAAGTCATATATAAACAAAAGTACAAGTCTGATTAAGTTAAAAAGTAATATTTAGGTAGCCCAGTACATATAGGTTTATAGATGAAAATTGATTTGACATGATGATGACGTCATCACATGTCACGTGACGTCATCTTAAAGGTGCATTTTTCGAAGCCATATATCTACAGAATTACAAGTCCAATGAAATTGAAACGTGATATGTAGGTATGCTAGCAGGCGTTATTGATAAATATTGACATGACGTCATAATGACGTCATCATACGATTTTCTAGTAATTGTTAAGTTTTTGAACCCCAAAGCCATATCTCATCAACAGTACATGCTAATTTAAAAATTCTTTTTGTTATAGATTTGTAAGGTCATAGGTACTTACATATGAATGTGCAAAATGTGTGACATCACGATGACATCATCATGGTCACCAACTGGAAGTATGCTCACATTTCCAAAACAATTATGATTAAGTAATTGCTTGACCTGTCGTAGACAGCCATGAATGTAAAACAAGATTTTGTTTCATCTACCATTGATATCTCATCAAGAATCAGAATCAAACTACCACAAAAAAACCAAAAAACACCCGAAACAGCCCTGTGTTTGTACACAAACACCAGTTTGTAGTTCTAATTGGTTTTGTTTTTCCACATACCCGTTTTTCCACATTTGTTTTATTTTGAACATTCCCCACAAATGACATTCAAAAACTTTCTTTTTCATTGTCTCGGAAATTACTGAGCAATACGTTAATTCGGTTGTAGGTACTCGATTCCATAATCTGGAACCAGTTCCTGACATTGGTGATCGGGTACTCGGTTCGAATGCATAGCCCAACTCGCAACCCTCCAAAAAAGGCTTTTACTCTTGGTTCCTTTCGTGGATCTAATGCATGAAAAAAGCTACAATAAAACGTTTGTTTATTTCAGTTTTGTGTTTATTAACTTGATAGCTGAAATTCTGCAGGGTGAACATAATTTGTTGTACAAATTTTGGATTTCATATCCACCCAGGTCATGACTCTGTTTCAGGGAACATCTGCCCAAGTTATTGTTTGCCTGTTTTTAAAACTCCTTGTTTATACAATGTAGGATATGATTACCAGAGTTCCAACAAGGATGGAGATATCACCAGACCAGGCACCAGGCTCCATGTCACCCAAAGCTACCAGCACTCCACCTCCAAGACTAAAGTCCTACGTTGCCCTACCCCTAGACCCACCAGAGATCATGCCGCAAGGGAGGCAAGACACGAGGAAAGACACAGGGGGAATGAGGTGTTTATACCCACAGCCTCCATCGAGGAGCAGGTCTCTGTCACGGAAGACTTGGAGGGGAGGCTGGCGAGGCCCAACACTGCTGAAGGTAATGTTTTAGGTTAGAGTGAGAGATGTGTGCTGGCAAGTTGTTGTGTCACTCACCTCCAGATTTGGCAACAGGGCTATACCGAAATCCAAGCATGTGATTATTGTACCTTAAAGGGGCTGTGTCGTCACGATCATAGCAGGCTTGCGGCTGTACACTGAATCCCGAACTGATGAACGCAGATGAACCCAGTAACTGCAAATAATACCCCACGACCGCGCGCTGACCTACAGGGCTCGCGCGCGCTGACCCACAGGGCGCGCGCGCCAGATCAGATTACAATTGCAATGACTGCTGCATGCATGATCCTGTAGTTATGATACATCATTAGACCTGGAGGAAAAAAGAATGGACTGCCAACTCCAGCGGGCGCACTCGATCTTGCGTCAGCCGGAAGTGTTGAAGTTACCGGCACAGAAAACTTCCGGTTTGCTGTCGTCTATGTATGCGTACCGTACGTTCATTGTGCTACGTTTACATGATTTTCCCTCAAAATGCCAGGGAACAATTGTGCAATTGTTGGCTGCAGTGCCTGTAAGGGCAGAAATAGGGGGCTAAGTTTCCATGGAATACCGAAGAGGCCATACCCAGCCAAAAAACAGCGAAAAGATGAGGCAGAACAGCAAGAATGGAGGCGACAGTTAATTGTCAAGTCGACTCGTAGATAGGGGAATTGGTTGTGGAAGGAACGGCACTGGGTGACTTTTGATGGGCAGGACAGCGCTGTCGTTTTGGACGGGGCTTGGGTACACAGGGGGCCGGGATGGACACAGCCATGACAGATGGCCGGGTAACGTGAATTGTCGTGCCGGTCTATATTTTGGGATTGGATATGCGGGGCCGGGAAGGTTTTTGTTTGCGGGGTGACATGGTTGATGGGCCGGACAGCGCTGTCGTTTGGACGAGGCTGGGGTACACAGGGGGCCCGGGATAAGGGATTAGAATAACACTTTGATAATCCACTAGCCTCTACACTGGCCATCATCAACTGAGATGTTTAAGAATACCGGCCTATCACCGCATCGGTGCGGCGATAAATACCGGTGCGGCTGCCCACCCGCGGCCGTGCACCGTGCATGCCGCGTTGTTATGGGGGTCCCGGCGTCGCGCTCGTTGTGCATGCCGTGTCACTGTACACCTGACCGGGTCCCCGCGCACGGTAATACCACACATTCTGAACCATTCTGGGCCACGCGCACACACGCAAATACCCAAACATTGACGGGCAACCTGTGTTGGCAGTCCATTCTTTTTTCCTCCAGGTCTATGGTCCGACATCCATTTATACGTAGCAGCTAAGAATTGCAATTGTCATTCATTCCCAGAATTTTCATTCATTCCCACTGATAGTCTAATACATGGATGATGGATCTCAACTGACGAACATGTACTATTTTTTCCCTAAAAATGTCAGTATCTCACTAGAAACGAGTAGTTTTAACTCAGAAAAGTGTTAACCAGACATTGGGCTAAAGAGCTAGGGCCTACACTCGTACTTAGCGACCAGTGTGCAAGCATACATTTCCAACTTGACACTTTGCCCGCCAATAAGGCCCAATAATAACACCAGTTGTTAATTATCAAGGCTGTGTACTCATAACTGTATCAGAACATACTTGTATGCTGTCTATTTCGTCCATTTCGTCATGTTTTAACGAAAACCTAAGGCTTTCTAGGCAAAAGAGTAGCGCGGCGACGATGCCTATCGCACGTTTACAACACTTCAAAGGTCAACCGGAAGTTTTCTGTGCCGGTAAACTCAGGGCTTCCGGCCGACGGAACATGTTTATACGCGATGCATAGCGCGCCCGCTGGAGTTGGCAGTCCATTCTTTTTTTTCCTCTAGGTCTATGGATACATACTGCATGTACAAGTATTTTGTATGTGTTTGTGCCACCAAAAATATACTATAGGCCTACAGTCGAACATAGTCCGTGACACCCCACCCGCCAAACGCCAAAATGTACCATGACAGAACTAAACGAAAATAAGTAAATAAGTAAATCTGTATTTATAATTGTAAAATAAATAATGCACCAGCCCCTTCCTATATAAAAATAAAGTTGTAGGCCTATGTATCGAAATACATTTCGACTAAAATCGGCTGTGCGTGCAATGATGAGCAAATCAAAGTAAAACAGCTATACTGATGCCGATATTGAGTCCACGACCTTGTGTTACATTTGACGGCAGGAATTTATGGAAAGTTACATCATAAGAGTTATTTCAACACTATCAAATAATAAACACAATAATAACAGGTATTACCAATAAATAATATACGCCAAACAAATGAGATTTCACCAGTGGCGAGTAAATCCGTGTCGAAAAGTGGGGATGATTATTGAATTTGTCAACGAAGTACTGCATCTTGAACTTTTTCTCAACGGGGGATACCCCTGCCCTAAACACCGCTTGAAATTTGAAACATCACTTTGAGTACAATTTTCCCCTTTTTAAATTTACGAAACAAAAAAGAAATACAAATCGGCAGGCCCCTGAACTCCTTCCCCGTGTTTACGCCACTGGCGCACAGATCCCCACATCACTATGATAAAGATGACTACCGAAGAAACAAAGAAATAAACACCCCGATAAATATTCAAACAACCCTAATTTTCACCTGTTTTGCACGAATTATTCGCTTATTACTTTTTATGACATGAACAATTCACATACCGAGTACATGGATCGGATGTATACTGTACATGTAATGTATGTACTGTACATGTTGACTATACATTACATGTAGACTTGATGTGCGGAAATGTTGTTTCACACAGCGAGTTGTTAACAAGTGCCATTGGAATAGCGACCAAGTAAAGTTCTTTCAGCTCTATCTATCAACTGCTTAAAAAACAAATGTACTTCTAAGTTCTAGATTTAAATTGTATTTTCGCTGCTAAAGAACTGTGTGCAGCCACTACCCCTCTTTTAGTAGCATGATAATTTTGTTATTAAAGTGACGGGTCAAAATAAGCCTAAAGCTTTTTATCGACCTAAGTTTACAAGCAAGATACGAACAAGATACATCCAAATGAATGTACACATAATACATAGACCCTTTTACGGATACCCCGCCTGTGGGATTTTGTGTACAAAATTTAGCGCGAACTATCCCACAGCGACAAGACACGTTGCAGTTTTGCTGTGCACATTTACATGGACAAGCACCCCGTGTGCCGAGTCGTCCTCTCTGACAAGAGTTTCGGCATGTACATGTGATAGGTTCTCCAGCGTAAGGTTCTACTTCTATATCGCCAACCTCCAATTCTATGCAACTTTCAGACAAATATTCCATGGCACTTGTGTACATGTGAATGACATTTTATGAAATAAACAGATGAAATTTGAACGGTTTTTTTCTTAGAGAACTGAGTGCCACGATGTGTGCTACTTGTTTATAAGTATACGTTTACACGTATGTGTATTTCAGTACGCAGACGCTGGACATGCGTGCATGTTCCAGGGGGTGTAGTTTCCAAAAGCCAATTCTCAGAACAGCCATAACAAACGGATGGAGGTTAAAAATAGCACATAACCGAAATGAAGCGCAAGGGGGCGCACTCTAATATTTGATTCGTTAACGCGAGATGGCGCGACGACACAGCCCCTTTAAGTTATGCCAAAGTAGTATTGGAGATGAAGAATTCTTGCAGCTATTGTTTAAAGGTACATGTAGTATACACCATTTGCTTTTGTTGTAATTTTCAGAAATAAATGGATTTGGGGTTAAGTATTTTATAGCGTGTTAACACATATTATACAACACCTGAATAAATCCAAGCCATCCGATTGGTGGATCGTCGATCACGTGCATTGAATTATTCGCCCTATCACACGACGCGAACCCGCACCGCCAAAAAAAGTTCTATCACATGGTTCTATCAAACGATAACTCGTTTGATAGAACTTCCCCGAAGCCACAACACGGCTGGGAAGAGACAAATGAAATATGCAGTCAAACGATTAGAGGAATTTGCAAGACACGCAGGAACAATTCGGAACTGGACCACTTTTTGTCGCGGTTTTATGCGGGACGTTGTACACCAAGAAATCCATGCATGCAATCTGTCGGATTTATTCAGGCGTTGTATAAAACAAATAGTGAATGTTTCACATTCGTGCAATGGTAAGAATAATTTCATTCGACGACAGATGGAATGTCCCATTCCACGAGGCGAAGCCTCATGGAATGGAACATTTAATATGTCACCTCATGAAATTATTCTTACCATCGCACTCATAAACATTCATTATTTGTATACTGTAATAAACACTGACCTGTTAAAAGTTTTGTGTGCATAGATGCTAGGAAAACAGAGAGAAACAAATTTTGTTCTAGTAGTCAGGTTCCCTGACCACACTTTAGACTAAACGGAACAATTTATAGAGTTGGGGAATTATCAGGTCGGGGAACTAGACTATTTCCAACGATTGTCGTCCGACAATCATTGGAAAATGATATAGATTTCAACTTTTCTTGAAAACGGCAGCACACCGGATGCCATGATTTCACAGGATGATTGAGACTGCTATTTACTTGCAGTCTAGTATGGTATTTTGTTCTAATTCAGTAGTTCTCTTTTTATGTTTGGAAATGTTAAATACCACCTTTAAAGTAGCTTAACCCCTTGATCCCGGGGTGCCACGCCGGGGCGCCGGGGTGCCACGCCGGGGCGCCGGGGTGCCACGCCGGGGCGCCGGGGTGCCACGCCGGGGCGCCGGGGTGCCACGCCGGGGCGCCGGGGTGCCACGCCGGCTTGTGCAGCCAAGCGTAACTCAATAACCCAACAATGCATTGAAAATACAGAGAATGCTTGTACATGTATAGCCGTCATCCAGCCAGGTGGTAATTTTCTATAGAAATCTATAGACGTCAGCCGGCTTCAAGGGGTTAAACTGAAATGGCGTTGCTGATACTCAACCTGCACTCGGATTTATATGTGCCTTGCTGTGTGGATTTACACACAAAGTACATTGCTAAAAGGAAATTGCAAGTTGTATTATTTTGAAATATGAATCTTTATTCAAGTTTAGAACATGTACCTTATTCACAACAACTATGAAAGTGAGCAGCCTGAGTAATTAGTCTCAGTATAAAAGTACATACACCGAGTGCAACAGTGAAGATATAGCAGTCCCAAATCATTGATGAATTCTGATGTGCTTCTCTCAGTAAGGTATTGTGTTATAGATACTAGCTTAATTGTTGTGTTCCTTTGCCAACAAATCATTAAGACAGGTCCCTAAAAGTTAAACAAGAAAATCCCAATATGTGACATTAACCCATTCGCGCCCGACGGGACTTTAAAGTCCGGGCCCAATCTATAACGTAATTTTTTTTATACCCAGCACGATATGGGGCAGAGGGGTACTCCCCTTTTGTCCCTATACCCTATACACTCTCCAGACTATTGTTACCTAACACATCCCCCCCTAGAGATCTGCAAAGAATTCCTGAGATTCCAGGAACACAATGACCAACACATAAGAGGGGGGTTCCCTCTGCCCCATATCATGCATCATATGAACATTTTGTTAAAATCGGTCCTTGGACGTAAAAATACGTGCTTAGTCCACAAGTATGGTAGGTTTTTTTAAGTAAAGAAACAAAAGGAAACACAAACCATTGTCCTCGGTAGTATAGGAAAACAGGACTATCTGCGCATATTGATGTTTGACTGCATGGATTCAACAAACGTGAGGTAATATTGATATCTCTTGAATAAGGATGTAGGATACCTTGTAGGACTAAACTGATGAATGCCCTGATGAAGAATGCGAAGTGATGACCAGTCATGGTACATAAACAATTTTGCACAAGATTGACAGGTACATGTACATGTACATGTATAGTAGATTCAACCTCATATGTGCCCCTGTCAGTGTTGTAGTCAAGGCCACAACCTCCGAGGCCGAGGCCAAGACCGAGGCCACAACCTCCGAGGCCGAGACCGAGGCCGAGGCCACACCGTCCGAGGCCAAGGCAGAGGCCGAGGCCACAACGTCCGAGGCCAAGGCCGAGGCCGAGGCCGGCTACTAAACACGTAATAAACTAATAATCCACTCAATCAAGGTTAAAGGCAGTGTGCATGATTGGTCATTGTTGCAATTTTCAGAAATGGGCGGATTGGGGGGTTAGTATTTTATAGGAAATATCGTTCCACTGACCTGTTCATAAGTTTTGCGTTGTTGGATGGCGAGAAAAACGAGAGAAAAACGGCGTTCGTTTTCAACCGTCGGGCGGATGATAGCCTTTATTCAAGACGCACCTGGCTACCTGGACACGTGACGCGCCCCGAATGCCAGCATGTCCGGGGCGCTACTCGTCCGGGTAGCCACGCGCGCCTTGACTAAAGGCTACAGGGCAGTTTTCCAACGATTGAAAACAATACAAATTTCCACTTTTCTTGACAACGACAGCACACCTGGTGCTATCATTTCACACGATGATTGAGACTGCTATTAACTTACAGGCTAGTAAGGTATTTCGTAATAATTCAGTAAAAACAAATTAGAGGATTACCAATCGTGTACACTACCTTCATTGTTGGTTTTTCTATTTTATTTTTAAGTCAATGGCCGGTTCCTCAAAGGATATGTTCATTGCATTTCAAGAACATAAGGGTCTCCAGCATCTGTTGGGATAGATTTGCACGATGGGTCCTCATAATAATCTCTCCTCTGCTAAAAATTCACTGTACTAACGTTGTGTCCTCAAAATCCCGGCTTCGTACGTGCGTTCTGGCCTCACGCATGCGTAGTTTACAAAATGCAGCCGAATCCGCAGCCGGTGTTTGTCAAACGTGCACGATTTTGGATCGCCACAAGGGTCTTGGATAAGTTGGCAGGCAATTCTTAACTTTTTCTTTACTTTTCGACGATTCTTTCTCGTTTTTCCGAGATCAGATCCAATCAGTGACCGAGTTTGAGCCTTATCATAAATTATTCATTACACGCAAATACATAGGACATGACGAGGCATCATGACCAAATATCTGCAGCCGCGCGCGTCACATGCGCGTGCATGCATTTCGGACATAAACCACGAATGTGATTGGTCAGAACACCATCGGGCGACGCTCACTGGATCGGTCTATTGCATAACCGTCCATCATTATCACAGTCCACAGTCTGGTCGCGCCCCCGAAATGCCAACTTATCCAAGACTTTACTACAGATCAAAAATCTTATCGCGCTGTCGGCCTATTGCAACTACACTGTACCTGATCGCGCTGCCTGTGCATTGCAACTGCGAAAGTACAAAAGTACAACAGTAACGTCTTGAAACCAAGACTAGCTGGAAAAGAGAGGACAGTCTTTGCAAGGGCATGCAGTTATGGGTTATTAGACTGATTATCTAACAAAAAGAAGATTAGATGCTACCCGAGTACGTGTAACACAATAGTGGCAGTTCATGAGCGAGTGAAGTGCTGGACCAGGAACTATATGTAGTCTATTACCGGGAGTAGACTGGTTCTACAAGAAGATGATACATATACATGTACGTACGTGAGTACGTGCAATCGGGGAGCTATCTATAGCTCCATGGTGCAATAATGCAAATACCAGTTCATTAATTCGTGCGTATCTTCTTGAAACTTTATTTCGTTTCACGGAACTCACTGTGGCAGCTTCTCGAAGGTTTGATGAGGTAAACAATTTAAATTAATTGAAACAGAAAACAATTCTGAATTGGTGGGGAAATTGGTCAAAGTGGGCGGCCTCGAGCCGGCCTCGACCAGATCTTCGAGTCCAGGAGGCTCCGAGGCCGAGGCCGAGGCCGAGGCCTTGCACTCCGAGGCCAAGGCCGAGGCCGAGGCCATAAAAATCGGCCTCGAGGCCGGCCTCGAGGCCGGGGCCGGTCTCGAGACCTCCAACACTGGCCCCTGTACCATTTCTGTGGAGGTAGGAGCTCCACTGTATGAGGGCAAAAAAGAGAGTCCCTCAACAAATCACTGAGTCAGAAAATCCTCTTACTGAAGACAGCTGAGGTTAGTGCAATTAACTCATCAGCAGTTTAACAATAAGCAATTCAACAATAATATACATGAATGCTTTTAGTTTCATTGATAAAGTATCCACAACTGAAACAAAGTGACCTGGAAAAATAATTTGCATTCTATTTTGAGTCGCTCTTAAAAATAGTGAATTTCTTTTTTTATTTACTGATTTTAGGCCAAATTTTGTATATTCTAGTCAATAAATACCTCCAGGATAGGTAGAAAAAATACAGAGGTATACAGTAGGCCTATGTTTTGGGAATTTAATTTAATTTTTTTAAATATTCTTTACATAATCTATATTTGACTATCTTTTTCCTGACGTTTTGTTTCTCTGGATTTTAAAATTCAATACAAACGGTTCCCGAAGGGCTAGAGATTTGATCTAAAAAGTAAAATGACCCCTGGAGTCTTCCCTATCTAATAACAGCAGTTTTAAAGCTTTTTGAGATGGTCAGATTTTGGCCGCACCGTGCAAGAGTGCCGAAACAGTTGCATTTGGATCGTGTATGCTTCTCACTGAGTTTAGACATTCTGGAATACTAGTTTGTTGACAGGGGGTTATAATTGTAAATGCTTATTATTTTACATATGTATTTATTATAGAAGTCCAGTGGACTTGAAACACATTTACAAAAATGACGGCCTTCACTTTGAGGACAACTGGCAGGAGGAGATGATTGTTAGGTGAGTCTAGTGAATTCACGTCATCTGTAATTACCCAACAGACTAGCAAGTCAGCTTTACATTGTAGGATAGTTTGGTGCTGTGACGGGAGGGGGAGGAGGCTATTCCTACCCCGCCCCCCAAAAAATTTACCTTTTATTTCTTTTTGGTCATCATAATGTTGCTACATACTGATCTTTGATTGAACATATATTGGCGATTTGACCTTTGTCAGTGCAAACTGCCTCAAAATAGTTCACAGGTTACACCTTGGAAAACCAAGTTGAAGTTATCATGAAAAGTCATGTTTTTTTTCCATGAAAAAGTCACTAAAAAGTCTGGAAAACTTGCACAACCCACACATGATGCATAATATTTGGCTGCGGCAGTCTTCCAGAGATTGCATTCCAGTTTACAACTCCTCATATGATGCATGTACCTCATATACTTGTTGCATGTTCAATGCAACATTCTGATTCTCTTGTATTGCTCAGTGGTCTTGTGTCAACCTGGAAATCCAAATAGACCATTGTTTTCAATGTGATGACGGGTTAGTTTATTGGAAACAGACTCCTGAGGTGCAAAAAAACAACGTAGGAATCGGTAATTGAAAATGCCTGTTTTGTACTGGAAAGTCATGGAAAAGTCACGGAATTTCATTTTAAGATTTCTGTGGGAATCCTGGGGAAGAATACACCATATTTGAGAATTGGGGCACTAAAACTGTGAACCCTTTGAAATGGACATGGAGATTGGGACGGTGTTTATATTTTGACAGTGGGTGTCCACTTTACATCCTGCTACATTCATAAATCACACTTGAAACCTGTAAACTATTGTCCCACCTATTGTCCCACACTATAGCCCGTTTTACACGAGCACTGTAGTGGAAACACACATCTGCGATGATTGGCGCTGGGTGTCTGATGCCCAAGGATGCCTTCGATCGCAGGCTTTACCCAATACAGCACAGTCCGGTAGCGAACATCCCTCGTTTTGCAATGTTTGCATGTTTGGGTTCAAGGCTACACGCTGGTACTACGATATTCTATGAATGATGAAATTTATAGGGTACCAGTGACTTTCCCGCACTGTAAAAGAATTCTGTAAAATAACAGGTTTTTCCCCTTTTAAAAACAAACAATCACCGTATTTTAATTTTAACGGATTTTGGACATAAAATTATGGTACTGCGACCTACGTGTCCCTTCCGGTAATTTTCGTGTTTTAACGTTAATTTATACAAAGGATGTAAATTTACATGTACTTTGTATTATTATATTTGCTGTAAATATACAGCAACGCCAATAAAATGCTGTTTATTTACAAAGAATCTACTCTTCTACACAAATCTCATTACGCAGCAAGCAACTGACCAATCAAAACTGAATTTGTGTTTACAAAAAGACATGTTAAATTGTAGTGTTTCCTTTCTCCATCTGTAGAGGAACAGCAAACTGCGCATGCGTAAAGGCGATTTCACTGCACAAGTATCCCTGCAAAAAATTGCATCGATACATTCACACGACCAATCTCGGTGATTGTTGCACGGATGTCGCATCGATGCGAAATTTTGGAGGAGGTCTCTATCCCCATCACGAACCGCACGGGACCCATGTGATTTGGTGACAGGGATACACTTTCACACGGCACGGAATCCGTGCGTTCGTGACATCGATGCGATTTCATCGCACGGGACCTGTGTTTCCAACGCTCGTGTGAAACACAGGTCTTTTTGTGTAGAAAATCACATTCAAGGTTTTTACAGTATAATGTTGCAGTTTGTTAGGTATAAAGAGTAGTAATATCTTGTTTATTAAGAAAAAATTTCATATTTGTGACCTGTTCCCACAAAATGGGTGGAAAGTAGAAAGAATTGAAAATGAAGATTATGGTATTTCTTGAAGGTACAGTTGAAAGCATAGTTTAATTATCGTGAATTATTTGTACCCCAAAATGGCATTCTTACAGTGGCTTGATTGGTTTAAAAAATATGGCCGTAGGATATCCGGTGGTAGTAGTAGGAAATCTGGTATAGGAAATCCATTATTTAGTAGAGGTGTCTGATATTTTGGTAATTTTTCTTAGTTTTATCATCTCCATGGTCCTTGGTTTCCAGGCATCAGATCCTCAAGCTGCAGAAGGAGCAGCGAGCTCAGAGTGCAGCCGACAGGAGACGGCTCCTGGAGCTCAGGAAACGCCAGAGGAGGAAGGCTCTGCTCGGTCACCATCACTGTGACGGGACCGATGAGTCCCAACCTCAAGAAGGTACGTACAGATAACGGCTAGTCCAAGACATGTTTGTTATTTATGGGACATTCATATCCCTCTTAAAACCATTACGATTTCAGTGTTTCTTATTGTAATGTTGGGCATCTGCAAGGAGAAAATCCACAAGAACTGATTAGTCCTTAAGATGATTATGTAATTAAGGAAAACATGGTGCATTACGTATGGGACTGCAACATATGGGACCTTTTCGTTGATTTTGGCTAATATTTCTTCAAACATTTGCTGGTAGGATTTTAAAGGTTTGATATTTTTACTGTTCTTATGCTCTTTTGACAATGAATGCCTTGTATTACCAAACAAAAATAGCGCCCTCTTGCATACACTGTGTTCATATAAGATACAAGTACACGCTACCAGCATCTGTCAAATGCACAATGCACAATGCACAAGCGATAGCAGTGGATTTTATGTAAATGAATGATGTCATTACCATACAGGTTGTTTATAATTTGTATTACCATCTTTCCTCCAAGATTGAACACATACACACATTGTTTTGGTGTTCATAGTTAAGATTACCAGGCAAACTACATTGCCCGTTTCATTTAGACCGTGGGGCATCCGTTCGTATCGTTCAGCCTTATTCTCTTCGGCAGAGGGGGGACACAATATAACTCTCTAAAGCAAGTTAACAATACAATAGTTATTATTTTTGTTGATCCGCATTCATAGGTCTCGCATGTTATGTAATTTTGATGATAAAAAAGTATCTATTTTGTGCGGAATAATATCATACAGAATCAGTCGTGCGTGTGTTTGTCCAATGAAATCGGGTTTCTCGTACCTCGCGATCTTTGTCACTTTTGGCTTGGCGTTCATTGGATACTAAATTTCATGCGCAAATAGAAAGCGATTTTGTAGCCAATGAAAATGGCTGTTATGGCCACACGCGGGACGTCAAAACCAGTGGCAACGTAAACAAAACGACCGCCATGACGGTTTTCATCGCAAATGCTCAGTACCAAATTCCAACGATTCTACAAACAGAAACGGGCTCTCCTTACTTGGAAAGCAGAAACAAGAAGCAAACCTAAACCTTGTCAGCTGCGGGTAAGCATTGAGTTTATTTATTTTTTATTTTCAAACGAGTACTAGCCCCACATTAGTCATGTTGGTGGTTTTCCCTAACGTCGTGAACGTGGCGCACAGTACGTAGGCCTAACGTTAGCGTTAGGCCCTTGCAGGTTTTGCATATGTACCCTAACTTTACTCATGCAATGTTGCCAAACTTCTTTGTTGACAAAAACATCAAATTCATTCAGTGAAATACTGGTACTTTTACCTTATATTGCTTGCTATTTAACCTCTGTGAACAACTTCGGTGTCATGAAATTTATTCCGAACTTAAAAAACGGCGGTGTCCAGAAATTGGGCACAAAATCTGCCGAGTCGCCTAAACCATCATGCCGACTATGCTAACGTGGCGCACTTGAATACATCTCGGGAAATTCCAATTTAACATTGAAGAATTTCTTTAAAGTTGATAAATTCTGATAAACCATTAGGCCTATTAATCTCTAACGTTAGTCTCTACTTACATTGTTACATAGGCTACCCATTACCCAGCTGCAAGTTTGTCAGAAAATTGTTTTCTTATAAAAAAATAATATTTTGGGGGGCATTTTCAAAGGGTTCATTGTGCACTTCAAAATAAAATCGGAAAATCACGCTGAAATAAATTTCTCTTCTAACTTTGTAACGGGTAGGCCCCCCTAGATAAACTCGCAATTTATGAACGGGAGTGTTTAGAACTTGAACTTTGAAGTTTCACTTTCTGTGAAATTAAATTTTCAGTTAAAACGTTTGCTCTAGCTAGGCGCTACAAGCGCTTTTTGCAATACAATTTTTTTTTTTTTTTTTTTTAATATGAAGCTTGACTGCAGGCATTCATTTTGGTTGCACTAATTATACACATTTTGTTATGAATAAGATAATTTATATCTTAATTATCATATTCATGCAAACTGTTTTATTGGGTTCACCACCCATAGGGAAACCCCTGGCCAATTTTTGAACTGACAAATGCACGAATTTCCGAAAACTGAATTTATTCCACAACCTGTCTGGGTGGTTTTTTTCAGGCTGTATACATGTATACTGCAAACAGATCCTTGGGGGGGGGGGGGGGGGGCTGAACAAAACAGCTTTGTTGAAAATCAGCTTTGTTGGGAATAGAATGTTGAAAAGAATTTACACACTAATGTTATTATATTGTCTTGCATCGGTGTTATGTTTATTTAAATAAGGGTTTGCATTTCTATTAATTTACCCTTCAGATAATAATAACGGTTGACCTGGTGGCTGATATTTTTGGGCCGAAATATACATTTAATAAACATTTCAGTTTTAATGTGTTGTGTGTATTTCCTTTGTTTTACAGATATCAACGCCGGTGCACGGACAAGAGAGCGCTTCAGACACTGAGCCTGCTGAACAAACAGATTTTGTAGCTGATGAACATGGCTGTTATTACCACATGTGGGATGTCGAAACCAGTGGCAATGTCAAAACAATGAACATAGCTGTTTTATTACTACCCATGGGACGTCGAAACCAGTGGCAACGTCAAAAAAATCGTCTTAAGTCAATATGGCCGATACTCGTAACGAAAATGAAACAGAGTCCACCAAATTAAAATGCTATGCACATTTATCTGAAGTTTATGAAGACATCAAACCAATAACTGAGACATCGTGGACAAAGTTTTTAGAAAGTGTACAAATTTGGAAGGATTTGGGTGGGAAATCGGCTGACATAACGAGGTGTTTCGTAGCAAATTATGATGGCAGTGACGGTATACTACCTGGTTCCAGACTCGCGATGCCTAAGAAATACGCCTTAAACTGCACACAAGAAACAAACGTTGAGGTACACATTTTTCGGCGGGAAAACTTTAATTATGTTAATAGTCCAATCCAGGATAGCAATCCCAAATGTAACAAACTTTGTTGAGAACAAGTTGGAAACTCTGGCTTTTTCATATTTTCAAGATTACGGTGCATGTAGCTCGATTACCATATTTTCAAGTTACATTTTTAAAGGTGTAATGGCAGATGTGTATTGCCTGAGAGATTTGGTTTTTAAATTGTTTAGATAACAATTTTAAGCTTAAAAATAAAAGCAAAATAGGCACTTTGAAAAAACAATCTTGAAATAAGGTAATGTTACAATTCGGATGTGTTGATAGAATTTGTTCAATCAAATCCGCCTTACAAAATACTTTTTAAACTGTCAACAAGAAACAAACGTTGAGGTACGCATTTTATCAGTGGATAATAAAACATTGATCCTGTTAATAGTCCAGTCCAGGATAGCAATCCACATTCAACAATGTAACAAACTTTGTAGAGAACAAGTTGCTAACTGTGGCTTTATATAATTATAAATCAGCTATAAATAATGGATAGACATGAAGAGAATAATGCTATTGGAATGAAAAGAAAATTAAGGTATTTGCACCTAATGAGAAATTGTTGTGATTTGCGTCATTGTAATATTAACTCAAATATAAGGGTTAGCCCTTCCAGCTGACTGCATGCGATATAGCCTAGGGATCAAATTTGCCAGTGATCCCATCTGCACAAGAGTGGAAGGTTGTGGGTTCGAATTCCACCCAAATAGTATGTGATTTTTTATACCTCACATAGACTGGAAAGCACTGAGCATGCAGTGCTAATTGTAATGCATGTAATACTAAGTCGGGAAGGGCAAACCCTTATTTGAAATTGAAATAGCAGAATGATATTAGGACACGCAGGGCTCTGTTTTTTCATCAGATTGGAAATGTTTGATTTCCAAAATGTCAAAGGAATGCTTCTTACAAAGACTACTTGTAAACTACAAAAACTGCACGTACATGTATATTGTTTATACAATGTAATTATTCTTTTGTGTCCGGTTGAAACATGACAAGTAATGCAACTGAGGTAATATTACCACTGATGTCGTTCACCTTTTTGAGGGTTGTGTTGATTTCTTTAGACCTTATAAGACATTTTTCATAAATTGCAAATAAATATTATCCGTGCTTTTTGAAAAAAAATAGCATTTTTTTCAATGAACACATTTTCTTCAACAGATAACAAAATGTTTTTATGAATTTTCGCACACTTGGAGAATTGTGTGGATCAAACTTTTAGACATGGCATTTGCCATAAAGTCTAAAACTTGTAATAAGTGATCCTATTGATTTATCTTAACAGGTAATTCTATATAATTGTCAATCAAGTGGCATGTTTGAATTAATTTTGTTCATAGTGAATTTTACTGAAAGCATGGATAACACAAGGATACGCATGGAAATACTTGAAGCAAATACTTTAATAATACATGTGCATGCACATGTTTTGAAATTCCTAATCTACTTATTGGCAAATGTTGAGGATCCCCCCCCCCCCGAGATGTGTTATCTTTTTTAGTTCAATGTAAACAAATAGTTTCTACATGCGTTAAGCCAAAAATATTTCATTTTACATTAACCTCAGTGAACTTAAAAATGACCTAATACAAAAATATGAAGCAAAATCACATATTACACCTTTTCAAACCCACGTACATGTAGTTTGTGTACTCCAGCGTTATCGGCGAAAAAAAATGTGGGGATTATAATGCCTCAACAAAACATTTTCATTAAATTTCAATAAGTCGAACCATATTTGACGAAAATTAATCTGGTAAAAATAATAGAATACCTATAAAATCTTTGAAAATAACAATTCACATAGCTGTGTTTACTATATAAAACAAATTAATAATTTCCTTGAACATGAAAAAGAAATTCCCATCGTATCATAATATTTGAGGCACAATATACTGAGCTTGATATATTTTTTCAATAGATTTTTGGTCAAGCGAGGGCGCTGTTTTTCTTATGTTTTTCTTTAAAGTGAAAAATGTGAAGATTATTTCGGGAATTACACATTAATGTGCAATTTTTGAGCGTGGGATCAAGTGAATCCTTGATTATACACATGCTATCTACCATTTGAGCCATATTGTGTGTCCCCCCCCCCCCCCAAACGTTGGAGAACAAAAATCGCTTTCTGAAAGGATTTCAGGCCCATGCCCTACAGTCTAATTGGTCCATCGTGCGTCTGCATGAAACACGAAACTCGCAAACAGTGTGAAACCCTAGGATGTGATTTTATATTCAAATAGACAGGATGATTTACAGTGAGGTTCCAAAATAGTCACAATATATTCTTTGTTGGGTGGTTTTTTTCAAAGTGAACAAAGAATACTGGCAGGAGCGGGATTCGAACCTGCAACCTCCGGAATACCATACCGGCGCTCCACCAACAGAGCTATCTTTGTCCTATGTTGGTGGTCTCCCAAATTGTCAGTATCTTTGTTCGGGTGGGCGCTAGTCAGAAGTCATAAAACCAGAATGCCGTAGGGCCTATAGCCAGTGATCACGGCCAATTTTACGATACAACCTGGGAAGCGACATTGTCGGGATCACTCAGAGGATCACTCAATGAGGATACTTCTATTTGGTTTGTTGAGGTTTGACAATAGTTAACAGGCTACAGATGTGATTTTGAATGGGAGAAGGATGTGATTTTTGATGCCCATTGTTGATGGCAGCGATTTCTCGTCAATGTTTTTCCCTTTTTTTTGGGGGGGGGGGGGTGGGACTGGGGAAAAGACATACAACCAACAATAATTGTTAAGCATTGTAGTATATTCTCTGTGTCTCTTGTGTATCCTGGTAACCTTTTTAAATGTGTGCTAATCGTTAAATGTGTGCTATTCTGGTGCGTATTCTGGTGCATATTCTGGTGCATGTAAAAGCCAATGACCCATAAAATGTATATGACAAGGGGGAAACTATTAGGGGCGGGGGAAACTGCCATAGCCGTCCCCTTGCTAAAAAATATTGAGGAGGGGGATAAATGCTCCCCCTTTCCCGGATGTCCCCCCCCCCCCCCCCCCTCTGATTTTCCCCCTGGATGTCCCCCCGAATGTGTTCCCGGATGTCCTCCCTGATGTCCCCCCTGGATTCCCTCCCGGATAAGCCGTATTCATGAATTAATAAATAATATTTTCCTCAGTCGTCTATGTCACACAATCCGACACCTCCCTACACAAGATGAAGCGATGTCAGAGCGCCCCCCATTGGCCGTGGAGTTCCATCATCTCTTCCAGTTCAGCCCCGGTCTGCCTTTGGGCAGAGTAAAGAACAAGATCTCAGCGCAGAGAGACCTTACATACAGGTAACATTTTATATGATCTCCGCCTTTTTGCTTGCCTATAAATAGTTGCTTATTTGTATCGTTTTAATGTAGGCAGTATCAGATCAAAACTTACCGTATTCGCCTTATTCACGGTAATTACTAATATGAGGCTGCACGGCTGTTCCCTGACAAATATATAGTGCCCTCTTTTGTTGACTTTTTGCAATGCCACTCAGAGGCAGAGCTTTATGCAAATTAGTGCAACCTGTTAGATTGTAGGGAACTTTACTTTTTTTCAACCCTGGCTTAAATTCATTTTGCATGCTATCAAAACTATGCAAATTACATAAAATACGATATTCATCAGACACGTTTATGTTTATTAGAGAAAGTTCACTGGTTTTTCAGCCTGGCTACGTAAATAATAATAAAAATAGTTTCTAAAGATAGATCTATTAGCCTAAATGTGGTATGAATACAAATGTTTGACCCAATTTGACCTTTTGACCTTGAAGGTCAAAATAGAGGATGGCATCCACCCACATTTTGCTCACCCTATGATTGCTATTAAAGAGGAACTAAAACCAATTTGCATTTTTCTACTTTAGTGGCTTTTCTGAGAGCTTATGCCTCCCCAAACCCAACAAAGTAGGTTTGAAGAGTTTATGCATGGATTTGGCAATTTTAGAGAAGTTTTACTTTGGAGTCGCTTTCGCTCAGAATCAGAAAAGCTCGGGGTCAACCGCGTGTTTACAATCCAATCGTGTGACGTAGCTGCGTGGAGATAGATGACGTCACTATGCGAGTGCCCATTGTGTTTGCGTGCGTGCATGTCTACTAAGTACTATGTGTTGGGTTTTGTCCTAATTTTCTTGTTCCTGGTGGTGCATTATTGCATGAACGTTGCACTGATGAGTTTGTATATATTATTATCAGTGATGGAGGTCTCGAGACCGGCCTCGGCCTCGAGGCCGGCCTCGAGGCCGATTTTTATGGCCTCGGTCTCGGCCTTGGCCTCGGAGTGCAAGGCCTCGGCCTCGGCCTCGGCCTCGGAGCCTTCCGGACTCGAAGATCTGGTCGAGGCCGGCTCGAGGCCGCCCACTTTGACCAATTTTCCCACCAATTCAGATGTGTTTTCTGTTTCAATTAATTTAAATTGTTTACCTCGTGAAACTTTCGAGAAGCTGCCACAGTGAGTTCCGTGAAACGAAATAAAGTTTCAAGCAGATACGCACGAATTAATGAACTGGTATTTGCATTATTGCACCATGGAGCTATATATAGCTCCCCGGTTGCACGTACTACGTACGTACATTATATGTATTATCTTCTTGTAGAACCAGTCTACTCCCGGTAATAGACTACGTGTAGTTCCTGGTCCAGCACTTCACTCGCCCCATGAACTGCCACTATTGTGTTAGTGTTACACGTACTCAGGTAGCATCTAATATTTTTGTTAGATAATCTGTCTACTCCCGCTATAGACTGGTTCCTGGTCCACCACTCGGCCCTGAACGAGTGAACGTTAAAGCGATAATCATAATGACCGGCAGTGAAGTTGAGGGAACCAACCTGTTATTCACGCGTGCTCGCGCAACGCGAAGCCTGTCACATGCCTACTAGTACTACTATGTACCCATAACTGAATGCCCTAATTGCAAAGACTGTCCTCTCTGTTCCAGCTAGTCTTGGTTCAAAGACGTTACTATTGTACTTTTGTACTTTCGCAGTTGCAATGCACAGGCAGCGCGATCAGGTACAGTGTAGTTGCAATAGGCCGACAGCGCGATAATATTTTGGATCTGTAGTAAAGTCTTGGATTAAGTTGGCATTTCGGGGGCGCGACCAGACTGTGGACTGTGATAATGATGGACGGTTATGCAATAGACCGATCCAGTGAGCGTCGCCTGATGGTGTTCTGACCAATCACATTCGTGGTTTATGTCCGACATGCGTGCACGAGCATGTGACGCGCGCAGCTGCAGATCAATGGTCATGATTCCTCGTCATGTCCTATGTATTTGCATGTAATGAATAATTTATGATAAGGCTCAAACTCGGTCACTGATTGAATCCCTCGGAAAAGCGAGGGAGAATCATCGAAAAGTAAAGAAAAAGTTAAGAATTGCCTGCCAACTTATCCAAGACCCTTGTGGCGATCCAAAATCGTGCACGTTTGACAAACACCGGCTGCGGATTCGGCTGCATTTTGTAAACTACGCATGCGTGAGGCCAGAACGCACGTACGAAGCCGGGATTTCGAGGACACAACGTGAGTGAATCTGGCGCGCGGGCGCTCCGAAATAACAACACAAGGGTCTTGGGCCCAAGACTATGTTCCAGCCAGCAGTGCTCCAGTGGAGCGCATTTTTAGCAGAGGAGGGATTATTATGAGGCCACACCGTGCAAAGCTATCCCAATAGATGCTGGAGACCCTTATGTTCTTGAAATGCAATTGACGTGACTTGAAAATAAAATAAAAATCCAACAATGAAGGTAGTGTACACGATTGGTAATCCTCTAATTTGTTTTTACTGAATTATTACGAAATACCTTACTAGCCTGTAAGTTAATAGTATAGTCTCAATCATCGTGTGAAATGATAGCACCAGGTGTGCTGTCGTTGTCAAGAAAAGTGGAAATTTATATTGTTTTCAATCGTTGGAAAACTGCCCTGTAGGCTTTAGTCAAGGCGCGCGTGGCTACCCGGACGAGTGGCGCGCCCCGGACATGCTGGCATTCGGGGCGCGTCACGTGTCCAGGTAGCCACGCGCGTCTTGTTGACTAAAGGCTATCATCCGCCCGACGGTTGAAAACGAGCGCCGTTTTTCTCTCGTTTTTCTCGCCATCCAACAACGCAAAACTTTCAACAGGTCAGTGGAACGATATTTCCTATAAAATACTAACCCCCAAATCCGCCCATTTCTGAAAATTGCAACAATGACCAATCATACACACTGCCTTTAACCTTGATTGAGTGGATTATTAGTTTATTACGTGTTTAGTAACCGGCCTCGGCCTCGGCCTCGGCCTCGGACGTTGTGGCCTCGGCCTCGGCCTTGGCCTCGGACGTTGTGGCCTCGGCCTCGGTCTCGGCCTCGGAGGTTGTGGCCTCGGTCTTGGCCTCGGCCTCGGAGGTTGTGGCCTTGACTACAACACTGATTATTATATTATCCCCCTCCCCGAAGACCCTTAACTGCCCGCGCCCATGGCGCCCCGACACAAGTATTTTTTTTATCACGAATTGGTTGCAATGCCCACTAATGAAAATTTTGCTGTTTAGACGCTGTTGGACACCCCAACAATCGGTAGCAATCTGTACTCTAAACATCATCAATGACCATTTTAATACTTACTCGTGCCCTCTCCCTTTTCCGGAAAGCACCTACAGATCGCATACGTCGTCGCTTAAAAGGCGATGGTGTCGCGCTGCGTGATCGACTCCTGCTCCCATCTTCAACATCGGCTTGGTCGTGGCTCATATGTTATAGCGGCAAAACAAATTACGTGTGCTCGAGGCACACCACTCCCGTGCGGGTCACCGGGGCCTCCGCGCCGCTGGACGGCGGGGAAAAACTACGTGTCCCGCTGGCCGTGCCGGTTCCTTAGGAAAATCGAACCCAAAGTACGACTTCGGACCGCAGCAGCGGGCGCAGGCGCCAGCCGTGCCGTCCAACCGCGGCCTGATTCCAGCGTGCTCGGGCCGATGGTGTCCGCCGGGCCGGCACGGCAGGGCCGAGCGCGGCCACCCTCCGGTACCCCCAGTCGACCAACACTGGGTGCCCAGTGTGACATGGCTGAACCCGCCATTGGACAGTGCGCAAAATCTGCCGTTCGCACCTCCCGCTGTCGGGTGCCCCGGGTCTGACGGGGCCCAGCGGAGCGCCGTACGGCGGGGTGGGAGCTCCGTCCCGCTCGCCGGACTCTGCCCAACCTGGACTCTTGGCAACCCTTGACCTGGACAGATATGCTGGTTTTATTCTATTGGGTGATTTTAACATCGACTGGACCCCCAGTTACTCAAAATGCCCCTTCTCTCTGTCTCTTCTCTCCCTTCCTTTCTTTCCCCAACTGCCTGCCTGCCTGCCGAAAGATACAATTTCATCTTCACAGTCTTTCGTAAAATGTTCCTTAACACCTTTCCGTCAGCCTATAAAAGTCAGATCGCGTTGTTTCCACACTCGATGTTTCCCATCAACTTTGGGGAATCTTAAAAAAGATAGGTTCGGATTTTTGTCCGTATTTCTTGTGCAGCCACCTACCACACACGTTCTCGGCATAATACTTATTAACTTTAATACATTCGAGATCCGAATAACTCAAAAAGTAAGCTAGGAAGGCCGTGAATTCGGCAAAAAATGCTAAGAAAGTACGACCAGCTGCCGACGAAAATGTCATAAAACACACGTGGATGATAGTACCAACACGCTGCAGACGTGATGGCTGCACGGCTGGGTAAGCGCACACACGTCATAAGCTCATATGCATACATTTGCATCCCTAATGACCTTTTCATGAATTGAGACCAAACGCTCACTCCAAGGGGCAATTTTAGTCCATTTTTTTTCAATGAAATAAATTTTAATCGTTCTTTACTAATTTGTATTCGGTTAGAAGAATATACAAGCTATCAGAAAAGCCAATAAAGTGGAAAAATGCAAATTGGTTTTAGTTCCTCTTTAACAAAGAATGCCGACTAAGGTTTAAAATCCCATGTTGGCTGGTCCACATAGACAAAAGTCAGCTCAGACATTTATTCAGCTTCTCTCATGGTATCTATAATTGTTTGTTATATTTAAAATTTTACCGTATATTCGCTGGGTTTATAATTGGCTATTGTGGACCAAAGGCTAATAGTAATAATATAGGTTTCCCGGCCAATTTTACCATGTTTTCATTCATTTAACGCCTGGCTCATTCAATTTAGATTGAAATTGAATGATCATGCAGAATGATGCACACCTCTCTTTCTTAACTAAGTCTTCCAAGAGTGAGATTTCTCCAGATTTTTCCGGATTTCCGAAATTTCTGTTAGAGGTCAATCGGATTTCCGTGTTTTCAACGCTTTCTGTTTTCTTGCATTTTCCCCCTCATTTTGTACAAAAGTAAGCCAAAGATTTTTGCTTTGTTACTCCCCTGGAAATGCGTCAATTGGTAGCAGTCAATGCAACAGATGGAGTATCGATGTTAAATATACGAACCCAGCATGCACTGCTCCGTACTCTAAGGTATACCCAAATCAAATAGCGCCCTCCTATTGTGTCCGCCATACCTCTAAAAGGCTAATGCTCATGGTGCGATAAGCTTCTAAAGTATTCAGTTAGAGGACTTAAGGACATCTACAATTTGTGAGTCCTGCAGTTTTAATAAATTGGATTGAAAGTTTCAGTGGATGTCTGATAACTGTATGTATAAATTTGTAGATCTGTGAATGTCACCTACATGTATTATAACTTAAAATTTCAATTTCCTTAAAGGAGGAAAAGGGTTCTTTTCAAATAAGTTTTTTATATATTTTCCCCAAAATTTGGTCTATTGATGGTTTAGTTCGCTAGGCTCCTGCCTTTAATCAAATAGAAACACTGTGAATCGTAGGTATGCTTTGGACGCTGCGGCTCGCGAAACCCATCGACAAATGTTTCGTGGAATTTTCATTTTCTTCAAATCTCACCCCTGGACTCTTCAGACAGATAAGATGGTGAGTCTACGGGAGAGGAGGTGTGCTCGTCTGATGGAATGGCCCCAAGAAAACAAATTACCCAAGAGAAGTGTTCCCGATGGTACAACCGTTGCTAAACATACATGCCCCGATGTCTTGCACATGAAGATATCGATGGGTGAATCAGAACGAAAAAGAACAGTAAACAAAGTTAACAAGTTAAAGAATTCATAAACATGTCAACATACAGATGCCCCTATTTTGTTTGGTCAAACTTTAAAGAGGATGTTGATTGCTGAGAGAAGTCTGTGTCATTTGTAGTTTTAAGTAGATTGCGTATTGTAAAATTAAACAGCCAATTATTTCCGCCATGAAATATAAAAAAGTGACTTTTGAGAGCTATTGTTATCAATTCCCCTCTAGCGCAGCATAGCCCGCTGGTGCCATTTGTCTAAAAGTTGTCGCTGCGGGCAGCAAACAAATTTGATGGAAATGATTGCCATGAACAAATAAGAAAAGAAAATCATGGTAATGCGTCACATGCACACTAATTCGAATGCTTCAACCGTCAAAGGATGTCACAAAACTCAATGTAAGAACGCAAAAAATGAAGTCTTGAATGCACCAAAACGAAAAAGAATGCCCCTATAAAAAACGAAAACGTACATTAAGAACAAAATCTTGGGGGCTTAACAATTGAAATTGAAATTGAATGCCCAAATTTGATCAGATGTGCAAAAACCAACCAAATTTGAATGACCAATAACAAAAATGATCAGAAAATTTGCAAATTGACCGGGAAACCTATACTAAAAGGGTTGAAGATTGATTTTCTAACATGCTGTAAGGAATTTTAACATCACATGCTTCATTCCATCCCAATACACTCTCAATAGTTAAGGGTAAATAAGGGCCTGGATGTGGGTAATGAATGCAGACTTTGCAATACATAACTTTGAAAAACAGGTTGTGTGTATCTTTGATAGTACGACATCATGGTTGGATCCAGTCTGTTATGTATTAAAGGTAGTATACATCATTTGCAAACATCAAAAAACAAAACTACTGAATTATTACGAAATACCATACCGTGGTGTTCGTCCTTCGCGAGCGAAGATGACCACAACTTCTTCATTGTATTATGAGTCCGGAGATAAACAAGCCAATCCATGCATGGAAGAGGCGTTGGCAGTCTGGGCACTGAAGAGAAGGGGGCTGGCATTGGCATATTCAGCGGGGGGAAGGGGGGGGGGAGCAACTTTTCCCCCGGCGGCATTTGAGACGTCACTCACAATGATCCCCACAATGTCGCTTCCCAGGTTGTATCGTAAAATTGGGTGTGATCCCTGGCTATACGGCATTCTGGGTTTATGACTTCTGACAAGCGCCCACCCGAACAAAGATACTGACGATTTAGGAGACCGTCAACATAGGGCTAGATAGCTCAGTTGGTAGAGTGCCGGTACGGTAACCCGGAGGTCGCAGGTTCGAATCCCGCTCCTGCCAGTTTCTTTGTTCACTTTGAAAATGTATTCAAATTTACCTAGTAAGTTTCCCTTGTGGATTGTTTGACGAAGTCAGTGTTACGGTATTTACAAGCACGCTATAAAATACTAAACCCAAATTCATTTATTTCTGAAAATTACAGCAAAAGCAAATCGTGTATACTACATTTAAAGTGTGGTGTAAAGGTAATATACAACATTTTCAGAAATGAATGGATTTGGTGCTAGTATTTTATAGCAAATATTGTAACACTGACCTATTTAAGGGTTTGTGTGCATGGAGGCTGGGAAAACAGAGAAAAAAATGCTGTTCTTGTAGTCTGGTTCACTGACCCCTACTTCAGACAAAACGGAGCAATGTATTAACGTTAGGGAATTATCAGACCAGGGAACTATTAAAACTAGCTGGCTTGCACCCGTTCACTGATTTGTAACCAGTTGTCAAATAAAATGTGGACTAACTAAAGTTGGTAAATTGGGGGCAGTATTTTTTTAAAGTCAGTTTTTTCCAACGATGGTCGGCTGACCATCGCTGGAAATTGACACAAAAATTAAACTTTTCTGGAAAATGACAGCACACCAGGTGCCATGATTTCACAGGATGCTTGAGACTATTATTTACTTCAAGTCAAGTAAGGTATTTAATAATAATTCAGTAGTTTTGTTTTTGATGTCTGCAAATGTTGTTTATTACCCTTAAGGCTAGAGAGATGTGAAACGTATGACAAGGATAACAATGTTTTTGGAGGGAGAGGCTATAGTGATGTCAAATGTATGACGAGGATAACAATTTTTTTGGGTGGGGGGGGGGGGGGGACAGGGTAGCCTATGCCTCCGAAAGTTTGTTTGAACCCCCAGGGTTTTCATAGTTTTATTATTCATTTTATTTATTCATATCCATGAGTTTGGGCAATGTCATCAAGCTTACAAAGATTTCCACATACATGTATTGTAATAAATCCAAACCACATAGCCCATCTGCAGTCTGATACAAATTGAACTCTAGAATTTGTAGCAGTCAGGCAGTGTGCTAATACATTTTGCATGAGTAATGAAATACCCATGAACTCTGTGCTTGGTCTGCACTGTGGCTTTAAAAACTCACAAGGTTGGAATGAGGTTGGCTTACGATGTCGCTAACCAAGAATCTGGGTGATAGGAAGGATGTAAGACCAAGCTGAGATAGCACACAGAGGAAGTCTTCCAACCAGGATACTACTTCCTCTAGCTGCTATAACATTGTATTTATATTTTTCTTTCAAAGTTTATGTGGGTCACTTTTACAGTGTATTAATGATGTACTTCCTCGAAGTGAGTTCTAATCTCTTTAGGAAGAAGTGGTGCAGTATCTATTTTGAAAAAAGTCGACTTGTTGCCTCCGGAATATAGGTTATTGGTTATTTATTGACAAGGGCATATTCATTTGTTTCCCAATATGATAAACTTAACTGGCTTACATGTACTTGGCCTTGGGAAGGACATGAAACCACAGCAACTTGCTTAAAATATCACAAGGGAGTGTGAACTATATTTTTGGGAAAATACTATTTTGTGTCATAATTTTCTTCAAAATCATCATTGACTGATTTTACTCAACGGTTGTAAAAACCTGGAAAATGTTTTTCATATTTTTTTGGCACAGGATGGTAGATGTGCGTTTGAGTATATCCACATGTACGTTGTTTTTAAGATACTGTACTTTGTCATTTACCGATGTGTTTGAATTTGAAATTTGTTTAAAAATATACTTTCCATGTTCTTTTTATGTTTAACCCCGAATTATATATATATGTATATTTCTTAAATGCTATTTTCCTAGCAGTACAAAAGTTATATGTAACCAAACGAAAACATCCGCTCACATTTAGTTATCAAATAATTACATGTAGTGTAGTGTACAAACGTCAAATTATTTGTGGCCTGACAATAATTCAGTCTCACATGGTGGATCTCTATGTGTGTTAGAGGCATGAAAGCAGCCGGGAGTATAATTTTTTTTGGTAGTTGGGGGGGGGGGGGGGGGGGTTGCAGATGCTCAAAATAGAAAGAAAAAAATCATGAAAATAAAACATAAGAGCACAGAAAGTATAGTTTTAAGATAAATTGTATATTTAACCAATTTCATTTGTTTTAATCAGACTATGCCATTAAACCTCAAACTCGGTTGTATTGGCAGAGCTTACTGTAAACTCACAAGGGAAGATAGTATCTCGGTATAAAGTCCGAAAGTTCCTAAAGCTAATGTTTAATTTGGAAACTTGATGGAAAACTTGGCTTAAAGGAAACATGCTTCTCAAACTGGCCGGATCACATTTTATTTCATGAATAAATTCATTTATACGTATTAAATGTGAATTAAAAGCCAAACTGGTTCAAGTGAAGTTTTAGTGTGATTATTTGCCGCTCAAAAATTTACCCCCCCTTTTTGGAATTTGTTGAGACTCAAATTGAGGGCGCTGTTCGTGACGTAGACCGAGGCACCGAAATTCATGGGTCGACTGGACCCGGTAAATGACGCATGTACATCGTATACACACGTACACTAGGTCTACACGTGCAATTTCGTAAGTTGCAACAACTAACATCGAACTTACCCTGATTTTCTCCCTTTTAGCGAAGGCTCCTCACATCTGGGAACTTTGTTGGGATGGCAGTGGACTTGAGCATATTTTTAATGGTCATCCCATGATTTAAAAATACCAGTTTCGAAACACGACGGCTCAAAGTGGTCGCTACATAACGCTCTTGTCACCTTCACTTTCGCCGTCCAAATTCTCCGATATTTCGCATCAGTTGAAAATAAATGAAGGCTTACTCCAGCCTTCGTTGTTTTGCTGCACCCAGCAGCCACACACCTTGTCGGCATGGCCGAAAAACACTATATTTTGCTTAGATTTTGGACGAAGAATGTACACTCAATGCATACGCGTGATGAATGGGGCCGGCTCGAGCAGAATATGTAATGTGCCTAGATCTACGTCACACACTTATGTTAATGAGGGTCCCACTCAGGGGGCGGAGTAGCTTGGACAAACATTTTCAAGAATTGTTTTCTCATATTTAATCTGGGAAATAATTGTCTCTGGACACAAAATATCATTGTCAAGATAATACTTTATTGTTTTAAGCAGGAATAATGCAATATAAATCCTAAATCATGTTTCCTTTAAGGTTTTCAGCTATATAGCTGTTAACAGAATAGTCATCCTAATCATCTAATGCTTTCACATGCAAGGAGACTCTCGTTTTTGCGAGTTCTGCTTCATAAGGTTAGCAATTAAGTGCTTTGCTATGGTTCTGAAATGGAGAGAGTTTCCATAAAAAGATTTTGTGCTTAGCAGGGTTCTGATGTAGCTGTTTTCTCCTGGGTCCAAAGTTTAGATCGGTATCACATTTTTTCCTTTTATTTCTTTACTCCCCTACTTCAGATTCAGAATCAATAGAGCCCCACCGCAAAATACAAAGCCGAGAATCCCCATAGAGGATGTGTTTGAGGACACCGTTCCCACCCTGGGTGGTCGTTCGCACCTCAGGTCACTGCTGGTCAAACGACCCCACAGCACCAAGTCTATCCCCAGCAAAACCAGGTACGGCTATCCTCACTGGCGTCTCAATGTGACGGACTAACTGCTTAATGTAAGGTGAAAAAATATTCAACAGACGTGTTGTAGGTATAAATTTGTTGAAAAGAGACAGTTTCATTGGGGATTGTACACAACCCCAGTCCCAGGGTCTACTTTCATGTACATGTACCTTGGCTATAGTTCTGATTGGTGCTCACAATAACAAGCTGACATTTCGTAATAGGCCTAAGCGTCTGTAGTGATTCTGTGAATGGAATGTACATGAGACAAAAACACTAAAAATGGTTTAGCTGCAAACATTTCTGAAATTGCCAAAACTTGAGTCATCAAAATTGGTCATTTTCCCAATGATTTTTAAGCAGTTCTGAGATTAATACAGATTAAATTATCATCAGCAGAATCCTCGCATGAACATAATAGTGAAAAAAAACAACCTTAATTTGTATTCCAAATTCTAGGTCCAAAAAAAGTAATCCATTGTGTATAGGCCCCTATATGAATAATGCAACAGCATGGGTTTCTGGAAATGGGCCTTTAATAATTGTCAGGAGTATATTAAACATACAGTTCTCGGTCTACGCCTGCTCTCTCATGGGATGCACATGTACAATGACGAAAGATGGGGTTTACTAAAGAGAAAAGAGGAAGACGCCTTTTCATCAAGACAACTTATTTACTTTGTATATGCAGGCGCTATGTCCTGGTCACCAAGGTCCAAGAGGAGCCTGATATTCCAGTTCCCACTGTGCTTGAGAGGCATCTCCTTAAGGAGAGGTTTCCCCACACTAGACATCGACTGCGGCACCTCCGGGAACCTCATATTTATAGCATATACTGTTACACTGACATGTTTAAAGTTTTGTGTGCCTAGATGCTGGGAAAACAGAGGGGAAACATGCTGTTCTTGTAGGCTTCCATACCCAACATGGATCTGATCAATATATCAAGTGTCGGGGATATACCCTTCGGAATCCTCTCTCCATTCTCAAAGTTAGTTAATAAAGCAAGAGCCACCTCATCAAGGAGAAGTTCCCCAGCTCAGTCATCAACCAAGATACCTCCAAGAGCCTCACAGAAGGGCCTCCATACTAAAATGGAGCTGATCAATATATCAAGTGTCGGGGATGGACCCTTTTCCTGAATCCTCACTCTCAAAGTTAATTCATAATTCAAAATATTAGCTGGCCTGACGTTTCGAACTTAAAGGGACACATTGCCTTCAAATGTCATGAAATTTTGCTGTTTAGAAATGTTCCTTATCTTTGATAAGAGTTGTTCATGCAAAAAAACACGTATAATGTGTTGTAATTAGTGAGTAGTGATTACAAAACAAAAAATTGGCCGCTTACCCCTGACATCTGACCCGCGAAACATAGACTTATTTCCAGTACTAAATACACCGTCTAAATAATGCGCAAAATACACTTTCTCCCTGCTAAGGCGAACTGTGTCCTTGCGGTGGCCAAGTGATTCTATGCCCTGTAGAATCATATCAGAAATGGAATGGTTAGGCAAGTTGAAGTGATGACCAACAGGGGTGTCCATTTTCTTGGTGTTCACAGTCGATCGATGGCCATAGAAACGCTTTTTGAGCGTTTTCTTGTTCTCCCCGACATACTGGATACCACAAACGAGAAGTGAGATATGACATTAGAGGTGTTGCAAGTAATGTTGCCATTGGTTCTGTGAGTAGTGCCAGATGAATGGCCAGAAAAGGAGTCAGACTCCTGCATGTGAGTCTGGCAAACAACACACCTGGAATCGCACTTAAAAGTACCATGCTGTATGGGAGGGGATGCAGCCAAGGTGGGGACCTCGGCTCGAACAATCAGGTCTCGTAGATTGCGGGGGCGCCTATAAGCCAACACTGGGGTGTCATGGGCCGGCACGGGCAAGGCGATCTGAAGTATGAAGGATATGATGGTTGTCATGTTAATTCATAATTAATTAAAGTAGGATGTAGTTCCTCAACGAGATGTTTCCAGACAGATATGGAAGCCGGCCTCACAGGATGAATGCCTCCATACCCAATATGGAGCTCGTCAGTATATACAGTGTTGGGATGGACTTTTCTCCTGAATCCTCAATCCACTTTCGAAATTTATATGTACGACTCCCATCCATCTGTGAAAGCACACATCAAAGGAAGTATTGAGTTATGAGTATGGTGCTCCACAGGGGCGGATCTAGGTTTTACCCAAGGGGGGGGGGGGGGGGGGGGTTTACCTGAGGTGATTGGCCTACACACCCCAGCGTGCCGATTTTTCGACACCCGACACTGGTTATTTTATTTTTTTCTCAGCCCAAGGGGGGGGGTTTAAACCCCCAAACCCCCCCCCCCCCCGTAGATCCGCCACTGCTCCATTTCAAACTTATTGATTTATTAACTGTAAGTGAATGGATCTCTATTCCGAATAGAGAATTGCTTCAGACCAGACATAACTGGAGACATCTGGGAGGCTAGCACACCCACTTCAGGTTATCATGCGGTTGTCACTTTGTCAGGTGTTGCTCCTATAAAGTTCTCAGTACACACCCTGAAGAGTCAAGTGATTGAAGGGTCAAGTGATTGGAGGGAGGGACAGTTATATACAAGCAAGTCCTTGTCGAGATTCCCTGGACCAGACACTGACGGATGATCTTCAGGAGCCTCAAAGGAAGGGCTCAACACTTGTCATGCAGCTTAACTAATAAAGTACAGTATTAAAGGTCACAGGTTCGAATCCCGCTCCAGCCAGTTTTCTTTGTTCACTTTAAAAATTCATTCAAATGTACCTATTCAGTTTTCCTTGTGGTTTGTTTACCAACATCTTGCATGGACTAAACTACCTTCACGAGTCTCAGAGGAAGGCATCCTCACCATGGAGCTGATCTAGTGAGTAAAGGGAGGGGGTGAGCCGGTGAAGCCTTCTTTTGTAGATGTTGAAGGAGAGTTGACAATTGTTTTTACAACATGATGCAGCTAGATGGCATTTGATGTGGTAACGATGAGGGAGAAAGTGTGAATGAAAAACTGAAAGATCCCCACGTCCAGAAGCATTTGTTTATTGAGGTATTGAATAAACCTAAGCGATGTTAAAGCTGTTTATTGCAGTGCTGACATGTGGAGCTTCGGTATGCTGCCTTTAAGCTTCTGTGTGGAGTAGAGTACATGCATTGTGTGGTGTGCTGTATAAACACATCAATGAAGACTGAATTGTGGAAACAGTTATGAGTGATCTGAAATAGACGGTGCAGTGACAAATTGAGTATTGAGATAGTGTTGGGGCTGGTTTTAAAAGCATTGATGTCAAAGACGACAGTTCAGCTGTGAAAACTTGTGTGTATTTTGGCACAGATGTAAACAAAATGTCACTTTTGCCTAGATTGCTTTATTAACGATTGATGTGGTTTTGTTTTCTTTTGTTTTGTTACTAGAAACGGGATAGGGTGTATAGATCATTTTGCAGTCAACTGATTTGTGCAAATCCTGGAAATTGCACGTTAAAAGCGTTTTTTCAAAGCTTAACTCTTTCGAGTGGATAAGAGTGTAGTACAAGTTTCATTTTCTAAAATGATCTGCTTACTTTAACCAGCCTACAAAATGTGTAAAAACAAAAGCATGCCGCAATGTGATATAGGTTTCATTCGTAATAAGTTTCATTCGTAATAAGTTTGACACCAAGCCAAGTTGTTGAAGATAGCCGCAAATACTGTAAATATTAATTTAACATTAATATGGAATAGCAACCTTGATTACTGATAATCGATTTATGTCCCGTTATATACCAACAGGTTCCGGTGTAGCGTGAATTTTAGCACTATGAAATACGGTAGCATTGCACATGCCTAAGTGATCGATGATATCGATAATTGGGAAAGTGGTCGGTGTCATGAATATCCGACTCCCATGAAAATCGGACTCCTTTTTCCTATAATTGGTGACCGGCCACTCTCCCAATTATCGATATCATCGATCACTTAGGCATGTACAATACTCAATATTGGGTTTTGCCCTTTACCAACGTATTTTATAAACACTGTATACTCAGTGTTGTCCCGAGAGATTATTTGGAAAAACTCACTCGGGTGGGACTCGAACCCACGACGCAAATTCCATCTTATGAATAGTTTGTGGTACCCACCGCTATATTAGATTCGAACCAGCCATCCGACTCCGACAAGCTCGGTGGTCGAATGGTAAGACGTCAAGAAAGCAGGAGGTCATGGGTTCGAGTCCCACCCGAGTGATTTTTATCCATATAATCTCTCACGACCAAGTATACAGTGTTTATAAAATACGTCAGTTAAGGGCAAACCCCAATATTGAATTTCCGATCACCCCGACCCAAATTACATCTAAGTATGTACAATACTACCGTGTTTCATAGTGAGTCAAAAGTTAACGCTACGCCGGTCACGTACGTGAGAGGGTTTAACCAATATACATGTAATAGAGAAAAGGAGTCCGATATTCATGTAACACCGGTCTTGCGCTATTTTATCTCATTTGTTTTTTCGGATTCAGCTGCTATATGTAGTTAGAATGTTTTGACAAGTTCATGATGTTTTGTTGTAATAATTTCCTAAAACTGTGTGATTTAATAATATATAAAAGAGCAGTTGCGTGTGCCTTTAACCGTACATATATATTTATTAAGGTTTGTAGTATGCAACATTTGTTTTTGCTATTAATTTTCAGAAATGAATGGATTTGGGGGTTAGTATTTATAGCATATACTGTAACACTGACATGTTTAAAGTTTTGTGTGCCTAGATGCTGGGAAAACAGAGGGGAAACATGCTGTTCTTGTAGTCTGGTTCCCTGACGCTACTTCAGACAAAATGGAGCAATTTATAGACGTCAGGGAACTAGTTCCAACGATTGTCGGCCGACAATCGCTGGAAATCGATACAAAAATTCTGCTTCTCTTGAAAATGACAGCACACCAGGGTGCCATAATACCTGAGACTATTATTTACCTACGTTTAATTAATTAAGATATTTCATAACCGTCACAATTCGGTATTTTTTTATTTTTTATGTTTGCAAATGTTGTAGGCCCTATATTACCTTTCAATCAAGGATCCTTAGTTAGTATGACATCTATATTTTGATACTGTTGTTTTAACAGCATTAATTCTTACTCCTTGGATATATGTGTATATATTTGAAAAGGCAAATAAATCTTTTATGCAGCGTATTAAATTTTGGGAAGTTGGATTGATTTTTTTGTTACCCTGCAATCATGTAAAATATTTGTTTTCAGTATGTTCAAGTTGTTTGCTGTGTATGTGGCAACACGGACCTGACACAAGTTCAAGAAAAGAATATCGTGGAAAAAGTTGCAGTAAGGTTGTTATGTTTATGCCCCCCCCCCCCCTATTAGAACAGAAGTCAGGAATTTTTCCCTGCGTAACTATAATCTTAGGTCTCTTCGTTCTAATCCCCCCCCCCAAATTTTTTACAGTTTCTTCCATCGCTCGCAGTGCCGTAACGGGGGGGGGGGGGGGGGGGGGGGGGGCACGTTACCCCAGCAGACACCCGTGCGTCGCCTCCTCCCCCTCCCCCCTCATTTTAAATCTAGAAATGTTCAAAAAAGTATACAAGCTGCAGTTCCTGTACTTTCAATTCCCCCTTGAAAAAATGCGTGCACCTCTAGGTTCCCCCTCCCCCGAAATGTTACGCATTACGCCACTGGTATAGTTCGTTAGCGGAAGTTTTCATTCAATAAACGGATGTATTATCAACTATAAAATTGTGCATTTCGATTTCTTAATATGATTCCAGAGTGTAATGAACAAGTATGCTGTTATCTTTGGTATTGTATTTTCGGTATCGTATTTTGAAGAATTTGGAAGACATTCAGAACCGGCTGTGCACGAAGCATGGGGCATGCCCCGGGTGCCCCCAGCAAATTGAACACTTTAGACCACTGACCGAGTAGTACGTCTGTGGGCGGGGTCTGTTCTTGTTATTGGCACGAGTCCTACCAACATTCCACGGTGAACGTCACGAGATTGGTTCAACGGGTGTTAACGGGTTCTGTTGCCAGGTAAGATGATCTTTGCTCGGTGGTACCAGCCGGTGTTGGCCCGTTCAAGGCAACCCCTGCCGTGCACCCTGACCTGTAGAAGAATCGACTGGTACGGGATGGAACCATGCAGGAAGGGCGACCCTGGAAGAAAGATTGTTCTTCACCAAGTGTTCCGGTTTCCGGCTCTGTGCTTACGATTTTTGTATTTGTATTGTCAGATTTTGGGCATGTTTTTAATTGTGTTTTTAGGAATGAACAGCATAGGCCTAATGCTGGAATTTACTTGCAATTATATGCCGTGATGGGGCAGATCTGGGATTTGTATTTATTAATTTTTTTTGGGGGGGGGGGGGGGGAGGCGGGGGGTCTCGCATGGCAGATTATTCATTTATTTGTCTTTCCGTAGAGAAAAAAAATCAGCGAACAGGCGCGGGCCAATTTTAGGTCGCACATAATTTCGCTAAGCGCAGATGAAATCTGCTTAGCCGAAACAAGTTACCAGCCCAAATGCTGTCATACATTCTTGTGGCTGAAACTCTGCCGATATTTGCTAAGCACGTACATTCGATAAGCAATACTTGCAGCTATATCAGCTCCATGATATTGGGCTCTGTGCATGCTAGGACTGCGAGCAGTCAAGCCACAAAAGGGGGCGGGGTTTGGAAACGGGCCGGGTTTATGAGAACATGCGTAAAAACTGACACAGTATTATTATCATGAAACCCCAGTTTTACAAATACATATTATCACGTACTTTTGGGGTGGGGCTGAATATGGGAGGGGAACAGTAATCCGAATGTGAAGCATATTATTTCATATGACGGGAGTTTTGCTGATTTTGCAGACCTTGCGTTTCGTATATAAAGTTTTCTGAACGTTTTGTTTGGGGGCGCTTTGCGTCGCCCAAATGGGCGCCACCAGTAGAAATGAGGAAACACAACAGCATAGGCCTACAAATTCATGGGGTTATTGTTTACCATACATCATTGCAGAGTGCAGTGCATAGCCGTAGGAAGGGTCATCTGCCTCGCTGCTACAAACACGTACACGTACACGTAACGCCCGTTAGGTCTCGTTTTGGCTTAGTGGAACACAGAGTAGTCTACCGGAGAAGTCCCGATCGTACCGAGCTCTGTCCATTCCTTCATAATAATTACTAGATCATCGGTTGGACATTCATGAATACAGCCCTTATACATACACAGCCGGCTCGGATTTCGATCAAGATTTCTGACCTTGGATAAACTTTCGGCTTGCAGAGCGGGTAGATAGAGTGATCATGGTGTGCTGTGGGCTTCATGTGGCTGCGTTGCTCCTAGTAGTTTACGTACGGGTTGCTCAAGCTGCGCCAGCGTTTGTTGCAGCCCCAGAGATCGCTGAAGATGATGAACAGACAGTTCTGAATGTAAGTGCAACCTGAAAATGAATTAAACTGCTAACAGACCCCCACTTGCCTGTGTATCTCCAAACTCCCACATGTGTGTGTCTTGTAGTTGTAGGCCTACACTGTCATTTGCCTTTGAGAAAGAACTTGCTTAAGTTCCTGTATACTTAAGTATTCCCCATAGACCTTATGCACACATTTCTTTGTGTACGGTCCTCCCCTTTGGAATTTTCTGGTGGAGACCTTTTCATCCTTTTGTCCTCTATTGTTTCTCAATAAGGTAGCGAATTTAGAGTTACTCTGTAATACCTTTAACCATTGAGAATTTCAGGGTATATACTCGTCAGGCGCGGCGGAACACTTTTGAAAGTGGGGGGTGGGAGGGGGCGCCAAAGCAGCGCCGGCGCCGACCGGCTGCTGTCGCTTTTTTTTTTTTTTTCTTGTGCGGAACTGCCAAATTGGGGGGGGGGGGGGTGGTCCCCTGCTCCCCCACCCCCCACGGTACTCGTAGACTTAAACGTTGTTCCTTTTCTTGCATGCAGCGGCATAGCCAGAGCTCTCTCCATAGAGGGAGAGTGGAGGGGGGGGGGGGGACTGGATGTTACGGGGGGGGGGGGGGGCGCTCACAGTATGTTTTTCAATAATACTATTATTTTCTGCGTTTGCGAAATTTACAGTTGGGCGACTTTTTTATGAGGGGCGTGCTCCCCCTCTCCACGCCCCCACACCCCCTCCCCCTTAAATGACCGCGAACTTGAGGCTTCCATTTCTGTCAATATGCGAATTAGGACTACATG